>CATIWM010076560.1:0-59274 GCA_949671775.1 Mallotus repandus
AATATAAAAACTCAATAAAATAAAATTATAATTTAAAATAAAAATTATATGCATCAATAAAATTATTAATAACAGACTAATATAAAACAAATAAAAATTAAGAGAGTTAGCTATATAATAAGAGCAACATAATAAAAAGGATAAACCTTTAAAAGAATTTATCATCTTTAGGTTAAGAGATTAAAGTAAGAATAATCACACTTTAAAGTCACTTCATTTTGTGAGAATGAACAATGTTATAAAGATATAAGAAAAAATACAAAATGTCAAAATGTGTATATTTATAAAGATATGAAATAGAATACAAAAGGTCAAAAAATAAAAAAACATAACTTAAAAGAAGAATAAAAATTAAAATTAAAATAATTAATGATTTAAAATAGAAAAAATCACATATAATATAAATGCATTAAAAAATTTTAACATGCCACATGTTATTTTAAATTAGAATAATTCAAAATTTAAATATTTTTATTTTTTATAAAAAATTATAACTTTACCTTCTCATAACATTCAATTCAATTTTATAAAAGAATAAAATAAAATATACAAATTAAAAAATTGTACTTTATATAGTGAAAGTTATCTTACGTTTTATATAGATATAACATTAAATAATAATTACATAAAGAAATAAAAAGTTTATAATTTTTAATTTTTCATTAAATCTAATTTAATTTTATAACTAAAAGTCTTTCTTGATAATATAATAAAAAATTATGTAAATAATTGGTAAACGTAGAAAATAGTTAATTCTAAAAATTTAGAATTTTTGCAATTAATATAAATATAATTAGAAATAGAAGAAAATACAAAATTTTAAAAAATAATGCTCATTAATATGTTAAAAAGTGAAAATGAAAAAATAAATAAATTATAAAAATTAAATAAATATAGTTAGAAATAAGAGAAGTAAAAAAAAACATAATGCTTATTAATATGTTGTAAAGTAAAAAAATAAAAAAAATAAAAAAAATAATACTAAATATAAAAATTAAAGAAAAAATAGTTAGGAGTAAAGGTGTCACATGGCAAAATTTTTCCTATGTGGCAATAGATATCCTTAGCTTTTATATATTTTATATAGAATATTAACATATAGGGGATATTACATAAAAAACCCCAACTTTTTAGGATACTTTTAAATAAAATCCTATCCAATTTTTTCTTTAAAATATAACAACAACATTTGAAATGTTATAAAAAAAAATCCTCCTTAATGATTGTACTGATAATGCTGAGTTTTTTGTTGAAATTTCATATACCTAATATGCTGAGTTTTTTGTTATAACAACTAAGTTGCACTTTTGTCTGTCTAAATAGTTTGCTAATCCAAAATGAAATACTCAATTGGAGGGGAGAAAATATCAATTTGGGGGCAAATGCATCGGTTTCATCTCATGTTACTAGTACAGTCATCGAAGTGGGCCCCATGGATTATTAAAAAACAGTTCATCTCCTATTACCAGTACAGTCATCCAAGGAGGACTTTTTTTTATAACTTTTTAAAGATTGTGGTTATATTTGAAAGAAAAAATTGAATAGGATTTTATTTGAAAGTACCCCCAAATGTTGGGGTTTTTTTTATATAATTTTCCCTAACATATTTAACAATCCAACATGATGCTCTATTTATGGTTATTTACACTCACAGTTCTTAACTTATTACTCTTTTTCCACCATCATCCCAAAAAATCAATTGGGCATATAAAACCCCTGAATTTTAATTGCAGTAATGGTGATCTCCAATGCGTTAATTTTCTATGAAATCAACACCATAATGCTAACGTGGGTAAATAAGAGGATGATGATGTGGTAAAATTATCCACGTGGGCCCCTGCATGTTGCCGGCCACCTTCCTTTCTCCTCTTAAACTAAAAAAATTGGAAAGTACATATACTGACCTACCATCCTCATTCATCTTTCTTCTTCTTTCTATTGCAGCCCTATAAATCAAAACGAACACATTATTCATCTCTCTTCTTCCTTCCATTCCACTTTTCTTTTACTAGAACATATTGCCCATTCATCCCTTTGGTCAAAGCATTATTTCTTCCATTATACTTTTATCTGCATCAACCATGATGAAGCTGCTCAAATGATAATGAAACTCAAAACCCATTGAAATAAAACCCAGTTATTAAAACAAAACCTATTTGGTAATGTCAATCCCGAATTGCTATTGTGAGGTTGAGGCCATTATTTGTACTTCTTGGATTGATGCTAACCCTGGAAGAAGGTTTTTAGGTTGCCAAAATTTTCAAATAAAACTGCTTACAGTATATTTGGGGTTAACAAATTTTTTTTTGGTTTGAAATAATAATTGCATGGTTTTTTTATTTATGATTTGAAAGAATCGACGATGCCAATTTTTTCAATAGGTGGATCCCCCAGTTCCCGAAAGATCGAGGCAAGTGATTATGCTTCTAAGATTTGATCTCAATATCTCATATTGATAATCATACAGTCTTGAATACTATAAACTCTCATCATCAATAATTTGTTTTAGTGTATGAATCTTTGCTATCCAAGCTTTCATCCTAGTGATCTTTAGCTTCATGTCTTTCTTTCCCTTATCAATAATGCTTTGAACAGGCCATGCTGAATCATTTCTGAACTCTTTAAGGTATTTATAGGCAAGCCACCTGGAGGTTAAGTGGAAGTTTTTATGTTTGTTGCAGTTAATCTTATGCTTCAAATTAAACTCCTCATTTGGAAAGTCTTACCATCCTTATATTTCATGTCAAACTTTGTCACGTAAATAAAAAAAACCACACTTTTTAAAGCATTTCCACCTTACTATTGAATTGTCACTTTTTGGAAAATATAGCAGGTATCTATATCTAATCCCCCAATTTCTGCAAGCTTCCTTAAAAACTTCCTTGTTTTGAAATATCATACCAATCTTAAATGTAGGATTCACAGTTTCCTCCTAAGCATTTAAGAGTGGGAATTACTTTGATGTTCTCTCCATACCTTCTTCTTCAGAGTCTGATGCAGTATGTAGATCATCAGAGGGTCCATAATTTGATTGAACATCATTTTGATTGAACCTCATTATAGACTCCATACCATCTGTTCTCAATCTAATTCCACTATTTTTAGGCCTAGCCCCACCCTCTTCCTTTTAGGAGCTACTACAATTTCTTCATCTTCTGTCCCTATAGCTTTTTTTAAAATTGCTTCTACCCCCGTTACTTCTACTCTTCTATTTCTACATCTGTCCTTGCTATTTCTGCTTCTCCCACATCTATTTCTACTTCTGTATCACCTGCTGGCACTGCACTCTCATGGCCATTTTTTTTATTTCCACCATCACCTTTCAACTACCCTTTTGATTTTAAAACATTAATTAAGTCCTCATCTCCCTCGACTATGTCATAATCTAGATCAATCAAATCATCTCCCCTTCTATTTCACCTTCAGTTTGATGATCAAAACTAGCAACCTTATCACCTTCAACTGCATCTTCAACTTCATTAACAACAGAAGCTTTACACATTTCCTCGTCAGCTTCATTATGCATTTTCTGAACGTCAATATCAATATAACTTTTTTCATTTGCCACATATCCTATGGACAGTCTACTTCCACTAGCTTTTACATTTCATTCTCATTCCATTTTCTTGTTTCAACACTTTTACTACTCACTTGCATAACATTATCATAAACTCATCATCTTTTTTACATGATTCATCAATTTCCTCTATAACCACACTTGATTTTCTTTTAGGATTTACCAACTCCTCTAAGTCTTCATCTGTTAAATGCTTCACATATACATCAATTACCCCTTCATCAGTTACATATAAACTCATTTCAAAAATAATGCATCGTTCTCCAGTATTTTCAAACTAGATAAAACAATAATTCTATAGACAACGGGGTTTAGCGCGCATCCAAGATTTTAGCAACCGCGACACTGTTTGAGCTCAGGGCTCTAGGAAACACACTACTATATTACAAAGACATTGTGGAGATGAGGAGTCGCCACCCAGGGTAATAACTGGAATAAATTGAAGGTGGTGGTAACTCGATTCTCTAAAAGAAGTTAGCACCATAACTAGGAAATTCTAGAAATGGAATACCAACTTCTTTTAGTCTCATGTTCATTTAGAATTAGTTTATGAATTACTATCTTATTCTCTAATTACATATAATTTCATTTAAATCCTATTTTGCATACATCTAACTCCAAAGGCAACTAGTCATGAAAAAGCACATAAAAAATGCATTCACAAGACGCAACGTCCCTATTCAATTCTAAACTATATTGATTTTAATTTAAATTAGCTAAATCTACATATTTTATTTACAAAATATAATGGAACTAAAGGTGGGCCTATATGTTAATTAATTGATGAGCTTATATCTATAAATTTTAATTCTAAAGAAATAGGTCTAAGTCTATCAAATTTTAAAAGAAAAATGGATTTAATTTAATGGGCCTAATTTTACTTATTTTAATTTAAATGAAATTATCTTAATTAAAGCCTAAAACCATTTTAAATGCCTATTTTATTAATGAATTTAACCTACACGTGGGCTTGGGACCCAAAACGAATAAAATAAAATAAAAAAAATAAAACAAGCCCAAACAAATAAAATAGAATAAATAACAAATAAACATACTATGATTTCTAACCCTAATTTAATTTGCATGCAACCTAAATTAACTATGGCCACCATTAATTTTAATTAGGGTTACCAAATAAACCTGAATTAATCTAATTAATTTTAAAGCACAAGAAAATAAAGATTTCATTATTTTTCCTCTACTGGGGCTATTACAATTCCTACGTACAATAATAGTTACATGCCTAAAATTAAAAATAAATACACGATACAAATACCACTAAAATACTGAAAATAAAATAAAACTCAGAAAACCTAATAACACATGATTTTAACATGGATTTATCCATGGCATCACTCCCATCATCATCACATAAAAATGCATAGAAAATAATAAAAACAATTATCATAATGTAAATAAAAGTAAAAGTAAAATAAAATAAAATAAATGAAGAAAAAGAAAAGGAGAAGAAATGAATGTTGTGGATGCAATATTGATTGCTCCTCAGAGTAGACTTGTTCACCATATTGTTGTTGGAATGGAATCCACAGACTTGATATTTGGATGTCTAGCTTAATTGATTTCTTTTCCTAAAGCACGTAAAAGAAAATCAGAAGAAAGAAAAAAAAGATTTTTTTTTCTCTGTGTAAAGCCTATTTTTTAGAAAAGAGAGCCCCCCTTTTTTTTTCTTTTATGCGTCAAAAGCCTTTCTCCTCCTTTTTTTTTTGTTTCTGCGTCTCTCCTTTTTTTTTCCTATGTCCAAAGCCTTCCTTCTTCTTTTAGAAAAGAAAAACCTCCCTTAAAATAAAAATATGTAGAGTTTTATCAACTCAGGACACTCCCTCCTGTGATTAAAATCACAAGAGATAAAGTTTTATTATTTTTTTAGATTTTTTGAACCCAAAACAACCTGATAATCAAGGATTATTAAAATAAAAAAATAATTTATCTTTTATTTTTTATTTTCAAATTATTTTTCAACCAATCAAAAAGAAGAAAAAAAATAAATAATAAAAAAATTGCTGAAGCCGGTCGGACCTGTGCAATTCCGACCGAAATTGTGTATTACGAAATGACCCTTGAAGGAATTAAAAACTTTATAATTGGGTCCTTAAAAAAATTTACAATTGAGTCCTAAAAAATACAATTAAGCCTTGAGATCAGAAATTCAAATATTGGAGACCTATTTGCAACAAATTTTCATCATTGGAGTCCTCTGTGCATTCATACTCAAATATCCCGAAATTGGGTGCTTACAAATTCACCCATCAGGCCTAAACTTTCTACCCACAGATCAATTGTAACTAATGCTATCCTATCAATTTCAAATTCTTTATAATCAACATCACCACCATCGTATCCACATTCACTAAATTCCCCATTATAATGCAAAATAATATCGAATGTCACATTTCCTTTTCCATTTGTTCAGATAGAAATAAAAATAACATATTTCAATAAGCTTACAAAATAAATAAAAAAACGTAAATTACACACCACAGACACCATGCAAAATCAAAAAATGCTTATGCTTAATTCCATGTCAAACTACTTAGGATTTTCAATGACCCTTTCTTCAAATAAATTATTCACTTCATCTTATCTTCCAAAAAAAAAATCAAACAAAAAGTAGTCAAATAAATATAAAATTACATTTTATATTCAAAAGAAACAACATGTTAATTGAATACAATGCCTTTACCATACATATTTCATTAACCATGTTCAACAATAGCCCACAATGTACCTCTTTTTGTTGTCTTTATTGCCTCCCTCCACTTTTATGACACCAACAATTAAGACTTCTAGGGTTTCTTTACTTTTTTCTGCAACAACCATCAAGACCACTTCATTCAGAACATTGATTTCACTTTCACACCTTTTATGTTCACTTTCACTTAAACAACAATAAAAAATTATATAAAACTTTACCTTTTCTTTCTAACATTGTCCGTCCTTTTTTATGCAAGTACCCAAAATCTACAAGCTTTTTATTGTGATTTCTATATAATCAATTTAGGTTCTTTAATAACGTTAATGAAATAGTAAGAGGGAAGCAATTTGGTTAAAAAAATAGAGGGAAATGATGGTGGGTGGGATTTAATGGTGGGCCAAAGATAACGTAACTTTTTTTTAGTTTAGGAGGAGAGAGGAAGGTGGCCACGTGGCAACATGAATGGGCCCACATGGACAATTTTTCCATATCATCATCCCTTTATTTGTCCATGCCAGTATTCCAGTGTTGATTTCATGGGAAATTGACAAATTAGGGATCACCATTACTAAAATTAAAAATTAGGAGTTTTTGTGTGCCCAATTGATTCTTTAGGATAATGGTAGGAAAAGGGTAATAAGTTAAGGACTATGAGTGTAAATAACCTATCTATTTACCTCTTATCAGACTCACACAGGCTAACAAAGCTATTGATTCTACTGCAAGGGCTAAAAAAAAAGCTTAATGAATCAGTATGCCTCCTTTGTCTACAATGTGCTATCTCTAGTCAAAATCACCATGGTTGCTATCTTGGACTCTTGCTTAAAGCCTGCATCAAAGTTGAATTTTATAACACCTGGGAGAGGAGCATCCCATACAACTCGTTGTTCATTTATAGCTAAGGAATTGATGCTTCTACTAACTATTTTAGGATGCTCTGTTTTTGAATCTAGGCACTTACTGCTTTAGATACAATAGGTTAGGGCTTCATCTCCCTACCTTGATCACTAAAGAAGTTGAGTCAAAAGTTAATGTAATTGACTTAAAAATTTCTTTTTAGACCTAAAAATTCACCATAAAATCTTAACAAATCATCAAAAAGAAGAGCCAAAAGAGATTTTTAAGCCTAGATTTGAAAGAACTGCCATTTATTATAAGGAAAACACCTACTAGATAAGTAAAAAAAAGAAAAAAAAGACCAATTTCTAGCCTGAAAAGGCCATAAATTGGCCTTTGAAATAGAAACAATTAAGAAGATGAATAGTGCCAGGAAAGCTTTAGAGAAAAAACAGAGAGAGAAGGAATTAAGGAAACATTATTTAACAAGTAAATTTATTTCATAATAAAATTTATTTATAATTTTTTAAAATTTGATATGTTTTATAAATTTGTTTTGTAATTCATAAATTAATTATATTATCATATTATAAACACTTTTTAGCAAATTTTAGAGTTTAAAATAGTTTCATTTTAATTTATAAAAGTACCATTTAGACACTTTAAATAGCTAAAAGTGTTGATGAATTTTATTTTTAACAAGTTGATGTTTAAAATAGTCATTTATATATATGCATGTATGTATGTATGTATAATGGTGAGGGAAAAACCCAAGCCTAAACACAAAAACCTGTCAAACCTTATTCAGTCCAACTAATAAAATCTTGTATGGATATTGTTCTTGAAGAAGAAAACCCTAAGGCCCAAAAACATGCCTAAATCCAAACATGGGTTGAGCAACTCACCTAATTTGCAGAATTAATTCTGGCTCTCCAAAATCTATCACAAGCCTCATAGGCTTCGGCTCAAACTTCATGTTCCAAAATTTTCTTCTAAGAAAGATAAAGGTAAAGTTTCTATGACCATTTCTAAAAAACCCGAGATGGAGATTTCTTTTAAATAAAACCTATCTCAAACTATTTCAAACTTAGCTTCTTCTCAAATTGTTTTATCACAATCATAACAAGATTTGAGACCTAGTTCAAAATATCTTGAAAAAAATTCATTTTCAAAATATACTGACCATGATGGAAGAAGGATTTTATGATAAAAAAAACCTTCGAAGGTAGTTTCTAAACTTTTTCCAAAAGGCTAGTATTACAAACCTTAGGATAATTCAAAACCCCATTCTTTTTATCAAGCTATTTTAGAAGCAACTAGCTCTACCAAATTAAAACATTTCAAAAAGGATGTAAAACATCCAAATCCATCTTATTCAACCTGCACCATCCAAAATGTTATACATCTAATGGAATATGGTAAAGATTTGAATAGGTTAAAACCATTTCCTGCTGACCTCCATACCAGACTTACCCATAGCTAATATTACAATTATTAGGATTATCAATAAGCCCAGTACAACTCTTTCTTTATCTAAAATGATGGATATAACCACTCTTGGTTATTCTATTTTGATAAAGAATTTCAAACTTTCAAACTCCCTTTTTGGTTCATTCAATGGTAGAACTTCTTTGGTAATGTCCCTGACAACTTAATCCCTGAAGTAAAACCTTGCTATGAACTATTCAAATCAAACTACAAACCTATAGAAACCGAGAAAAGATTTAACCCCCTTTTTATTTTATGTTCTAAATTTTTCTTACCTTGGGTATGTGTATGGTATTTTCCATTAGAACAATACATAGGATAGACAATACGTACTAACCAGAAGATTTAAAGTCATATGGTGGGAAGCATTTGCCTATAAAGAAAATATCACTCCCACAGTCGTCTAAAACTGCTAGTAAAAAACAACCTTCCTCCATGCCCAAAGGAAACAACAACCTTTTTGGCATATAAGTCATTTGTAATGCCTAAATTAGCTACTGCACAATCAGAGGAAGAATTTTGTCAGATAATATATATATATATATATAAGGGTCACATTGGACCCTATATTCTTTTTTGAAATTGGAACTTTTGTTTGGAAATTATACCAAATTGGACATTTATTGAGTACAATCAAATCTTGTAATTTTTTTAGTACAATTAAGTCCTATAAATTAATAAAAAATAAATTTTAATGGATACTAACAAATAAAATTGATAATTTTTTTTAGAAATATATATATAACCTAATTATAAAAATTTAAAAGTTTTTAAACCTATGAAATAATTTATTTTTATTTTTTCTTAAATTTTTAAAAATTTTACAAACAAGTGATTTAAATTTCAAAAAATACCAATTATATTCGTAAATATAAATAGCGAATTTAATTTTAACGGTTGAATAATTTTTTTTTAATTTTTATTCATCAATATAAATTTTTAAACCTACACAATAATTGATGAGTAAATTTTTTTTATTCAACTGTTAAAATTAAATTTTAGGTCAATTCGCTATTTATATTAAAGAATATATTTGGTAATTTTTGTGAAATTTATATCACTTGATTGTAAAAATTTAAGAAAATTTAAAAAATTTATTTTATAGGTTTAAAAACTTTTAAAATTTTATATTAGGCTATATATATATATATTTCTAAAAAAATTATCAATTTTATTTGTTTGTATCTGTTAAAATTATTTTTTTATTAATTTATTGTACTTGATTGTACTAAAAAAAGTTATAAGATTTGATTGTACTCAGCAAATATCCAATATGGTCTAAATTTCCAAACAGAAGTTCCTATTTGAGAAAAAAAAACATAGGGTCCAATGTAAAATTAGGACAAAATGTGGATCCAATTTGCACCTTTTCCATATATATATATATATTGGGTGAATAAGGCTAATTAAGATAAATTATAAGTTTAAAAAAATTAAAAATAACAAGAAAATTAAGACAAGAGAAGAGAGGAGATCAACACAAGAATTTAAGGAGTTCAAATTATCAATAATCCTACGTCTTCACCTAGCTTATCCCCAAGTTAAAATTTACAATTCACAACCAATCTTATTTACCAAGATTATTATAAGTGTTTTTCAAAGCTCAAAACAAAACCTTTACAATAGTGTTTTTCTAGACTCAACACTAACTTTTCACTAAGTGTTTTTTAGGCTTATACTGAAACTTTTCTCAAGTATTTTCAAAGCTAGCACACAATCTTTTACAACTGCAAGGGAGCTACATTAACCCAAAGAGAAAAAACCTCACAACCCACTTCTTCAACCCCAAAAAGTGAGTGTATTAAAGAACCATATCTCTAGCATACTTACCCAACTCTTAGAAGAAGGGTAATCACCAACTTAATAAGAGTTTGTTTACAAATAAAAAAAAATACAAAGGAAAATTATGGAAGAAACAAATTTAACTCAATGTCTTTTACATAATAATTTTGGTCCTTATAGTCTCTAACTATTAAAATGATGTCTTGAGCTTGTATGTATATTGAAGAGGGCAAATAAAGTTATTGGAGGCTCAAAATTTGTGCTCCACTCATCCTTCTCTCCATTAAATTCTCCTTTAACTTTTTATAAGAATTAGTATGCCCATGATCGTAAGGATGCATGTCACGATTGTGGGAACAAAAATATAGTCATTTTTTATATGAACTAGCCATTAGGAGTTGCAAAAGATTAGTCACTGGCATGCTCATGACCCTGATCAGGATTGTGAGGAGGACTACTTTCATTTGTTCTTCAAGCTTTTGAAACCTTGGGATTGTGAAGAGATGATCATGATCATGATGGGCTTCCTTATGATCTGATAAAGATTGTGAGGAGGAGTGTCCTCTTCGACATTGACTTCACTTGACTCCTTCAAGATTGTGGGTATGCTCACGATCATGATGCCACTCGTGAGCATCTTTGCCTTCACATTTTGGGCGCATTTTAAGCTCCATAACTTCATCCATTAAGTATAGTCTTGACCCTAACTAAAATACATACTTAAACACATGTTAGCAATAAAAATTAATCATTAAAGTAAAAACTAAGGTTAATTTAAGATTGATCAACACATTGATCATGTAAAGGGTCAATAATCTCTCCTTTTTTTTTTTACTCAAACAATCAATTTTTGAATGATAATTAAAAATCACTAAGTATATGTGTATGCATCTCCCCCCTCCTCTCTAATTATATACTGAGGAGTTTCGAAATTTATGCCCATCAATAAATGCTAAGGTGAGTTAAACATGTCAAATATCATTCAATTATATCAAATATTTAGTTTCTCTCATTTTTGGCATTCTATTTCTAATTTAAGCATAATTATTATCATTTAAAATGACAAATTTCTTTCCCTTTATCAAAGTAAAAAAGGGAGAAAAGATAATGTGGGATTATATAAGCACATAATATAAAAAATTAATCACACATTATGACACCAATTAAGAAAAAAATTAAATGGATACCAAATGAAAAGTGAGGATATCAATTGAAAAATAAATGAACCAAGTGAAAAGGAAATGATGCCAATTGATACCCAATGATAAATTAAATGAAAAATCAATCATAAAAAGTGAAATATATAACAATCATATATTGAAAAAAATTGGCAATAGCAATCATGATTGTCAATATATAGTCCAAAGAGAATTTTTAAAGAATAAGGTATACCAAGTGAAAATGATGCCAAATCAATTGAAAAATATTGAAAAACAATAAGAAAATGGTATGCTAAAGTTATGCAATTGTTGATAATCATTTTGATCATGCAAAGGGTCAAATTCTCTTTGGACATTTTCATATTTGCATATCTTTTTACAAACTATATAAATTGATTTTATTAGTTTATGAGAAATTAGTACAAAATGGCAAAACAATCATGAAGCAACCTTTTGAACCCAAACCTTAATTGGTCTAGGTTTGTGACTCTCAAAGTAGTTCATAAGTAGAAGGTTGAGATAAAATTTTCAATAGTAACCTACATTATTAGTATATCTAAATTTCATGCAATAAAAATATTTAATTTTTAAAAATCTATTTTGCCTACCAACATATTCAAGTTTCCATGGTTTTGATAGTTGGTGGCTTTTCTCAATATAAATAGTCTAGAATGAGCATGCAATTTACAAGAACAATTATGCATGAATTTTTAAGTTTTAATGTGCATATGTATGTGCCTCTTTATGGTACATGTACGCATGGTATGGTTGGAGTTTCTTAGCCTTTGCTTTGAAACCTTAAGGCTTGAAAACATTAGCCTTTAGCGGCTTTCCTTTGGCATTTAGCTTCTTAAGACTTTTGGTCTTAGAATCTTGAGCTTTAAAGCTCTCATAAGGAATGAGTGATGAATTAAGAGTAGCCTTAATAAAGTTAAAATCTTGATGATGTACAAGCTCCATTAGAATAACCAAGTCCAAACATCACATCATGAGGCCTTTAACTATGTAGGAGATTATCAAATGTCTTTTTTCCTTTGTAAAATTTAGAAATTAAGCTTTTTAGTTCTAAAATATCATTTGAAAGCATTTCATTTTCTTTCTTATCTCTATCAAACACATCTTTCAAAGAATATAAGGCTTTGAAATCATTAAATTACTTTTCATTTGAGGAACTAATGTTTGAAAATTCTTTTTTCAAATCCTCAAAACTCTTAGACAATTTTGAAAACTTTTGTTTATAAACTTTTTCTTTAAAAGTAATTTTTGACACTTTAAAACTAATTTTCTTTCTAAGGAGCTATCATCATCAAATTCTTCATTATCATCAAGCTTATTATCATAAGAATTATCACAATAAGAACTAGAAAAAAGAGGCATATCATGTTTGTCCTCTAGGACTATTAAGTAAGGGTTGGTTGCTCTTTATGGCCTTGAAAGCTTTTCTTCTATCATTTGATCTTTTGTACTTGTGCCTGAGCTTGGGACAATATCTTCTAATATATCTTTTCCTCTTGCACTCATAGCATAACTTCTTTGCTCTTCTTGGAGTCACTTCTCTTGGACTCTTTGTGCTTGCTCAAGTTTTTCTTTTTCAAGTATTCTATGAAGCTACTTGTGAATAATTTAATCTCATCATCATCCTCACTTGAGTCTTCAAGGTCATCTCTATCACTCGAGTCTTGTGATGTTTTTAAGGCAAGCTCTTCTTTTTCTTCTTATTTTTTTCTTGTTCCTTTTCTCTTTATCTTAATGCAAGCTCATAAGTGAGAAGCTCACCAATGAGATTGTCGATTGAAAGTTTAGAAAGATTATGAGAATCCTCAATGGAAGTTACTCTTGATTCCCAATCCTTTTTGGGTAGCACTCTTAGAATTTTGGTGTTGATCTTCCCTTTTAAATAGTGCTTGTCCACCTTCCTTAAGGTTGTCAAAAGGGCATCCAATCAATTTATCATTTCAAAGATGCTCTCGTGAGACTTTATCTTGAAGAGTTTATACTCATAGACATGGAGTTAAACCTTCTTGGATCTAACTTGGATGTTGCCTTCATAATAGTTCTCCAAGGTTTCCCACATCTCCTTGGTCAAAATGCAATATTGAAGTTTACCTGCTTCCTCTCTTGACATTGATGTTAGAAGAACCAACATGGCCTTTTTGTTCTTGTAATTCTCTTCCTTTTCTTTTTGAGACCACTCTTTTATGTTTTTAAGCCCTTCAACATCATCCGCCATTTTTATAGGAGGGTTCTATCCATTATGGATCACATCTTATAGTCTAATGGGATCACTATCAAGATAGCTCCATTTATGCTTCCAATACAGATAATCACTCTCATTAAAGAAAGGTCTTAAGGTTTGAAAAGAAATAAATTCACTCTCCATGATCTTGAATTGTAGCAATTAAGCACCTATATACCAAGCTCTTATACCAATTATGAGTGTTTTAGAGGGGAGGTTGAATAGGGCTAATTAAGATAAACTATAAGTTTGAGAAAAATTAAAAATAACAAGAAAATTAAGGCAAAAGAAAGGAAAGATCAACATAAGAATTTAATGAGTTCAAATTATCAATAATCATATGTCTCCACCTAACTTATCCTCAAGTTAGGATTTACAATTCATACCTAACCTTATTCACCAAGATTGTTACAAGTGTTTTAGGATTTACAATTCACACCCAACTTTATTTACCAAGATTTTTACTAGTGCTTTTCAAGGTTCAATACTAAACCTTTATAAGAGTGTTTTTCTAGGCTCAACACTAATCTTTCACTAGGTGTTTTCTAAGATCACACTTAAACTTTTTCCTAAGTGTTTTCAAGGTTCACACTTAAATATTTTCAAGGATTACATATAACCTCTTATAACCAAGTATTTTTACAAGGAAACAACATTAACCCAAAGAGAAAGAATCTCACTACCCACTTTTTCAATCCTAAAGAATGACTAGATGAAAGAATCTTATCTCTAACACTCACTTAACTCTCACAAGAAGGGTAATCAAAATTTCAACAAGAGTTTGTTTGCCAGTAAAGAATATATAAAGGAAAATTATGAAATAAACAAATTTAGCTCAATGACCTTTACATAATAATTTAGCTCCTCAAAGTCTTTAACTCTTCAAATGATGTCTTGAACCGGTATTTATAGTGGAGAGGGTAAAATATAGATGTTGGAGACTTTAAATTCGTGCTTCACTCATCCATCTCTCCATTAAATGCTCCTTTATCATTCTCAGGAATTGACATGCTCATGATCATGGGGAATAAAAATGTAGCCATTGCTTGTACGAACTAGCTGTTAGGAGTTGCAGAAGAGGAATCATGACCATGCTCATAATCATGACCAAATTCATGAGAAAGACTGTCTTTATTTGCTCTTTAAGTTTTGGAACCTCAAATCGTGAAGAGATGAACACGACAATGATGGACTTCTTCACGATCTTTATGGAGATTATGAGGAGGATTGTCCCCTTGAACATTAACTTCCCTTGACTCTTTTAGGATCGTGGGTATACTCATGGTCATGATGTCACCCGTGAGCATTCTTGTCTTTGTGTTTTGGATCCATTTTGAGCTCTATAACTTCATCCATTGAGCATAATCTTAACTCTAACTAAAATAAACATTTAAACACGCATAATAGCGATAAAATTAATTATTAAAGTAAAAAATAAAATTGATTTAAAATTGATCAACACTTGTATTTATTTATTTATTGTTAAATATAAAATATTATAAGTTTGTATTATAAATTTAATAATTTTATTAGTGTAATATTTTAAATATAAATACAGATCATTCTTATCTTAAAAGTCAATAATTATATTGATTGAATACCTTTTTATTGAGAGAAAAATAATCATAATTGTCAAGGTATGAAGAGCGATTGTTAATTATCATTTTTATTTCTTATTTTTAATTTGTCTTTAAATAAAAATAAAAAAATTTATTAATTTTTTTTATATTTTTAGTTTTTTATGCATCGTTTAAAAACAAAAAATATTTTAAAAAATTGCTACCGGTAACTTTTATGATTTTTATTTTCTTTTTTTCTTCTTATATCTATCTATTTTTTAAAAAAAATATGTTTTTGGTTTTTTTCCTTGCATCACGTCTTATCTCTTGTTTGCTTTTCCTTTCACCACATTTCCATACAAAATATATTAAAAAATTATTTTCAGATAAAAAAATAATAAAATGAAATGGATTTCAGTTTTTAATTAATTAAATTTAAAGATAATAATAATAAACTGTCAAGTAGTTTTTTTTTTTTACAATTATTATAAATAATTAATTGTCAATACTATAAAAGAAGAGAGAGGGGAGGTGAGGAAATAGAGCTAAGGGAACTAGCTTTAATGGTAATGTAACTGGGAAAATGTTAGATATTTGGACATGATTTATTAATAAAAAAAAAATTTTCCCTTGGTTTCAGTAAAAGAATTCTAATGTCATGGCTCCATTCATTCCTTATTTATTAACCGAATACTCAAAAAGGTAAATCCATCCGATAGAATTTATCTAAAATATTTTGGATAGAAAATTTAAATGCTATTTAAATTTATTAATATAACTTTATATAATTAAAGAAAAAATAAATTGGTGGTAAAGTATTTTGAGGAAAAAAATTACTATCTTCTTTTATCATACACCAATGTACATATGATGATTTTTATATTTTAGATAAAAATACGAAAAGAACCCTTAAATTTTTGTCTAAATTTTAAATACCATTTTAATTTTTTTTACTCTGGTGCAGTTTGACATTTTAATCTTCTCAAAACGGAACATATAACTCATTATTACTAACACTAGTAATTAATTGGTAGCAATAGAGACTCATTTAAAATATTATCCAATAACATAATGACAAGTGATATTTTTATTATATTTTAATAAAAATAAGAATTAAATAAAAAATTAGAGTGAATCCCAATATTATCTTCTTTATCTTTCACCATTGTCATTGTATTATTTTTCAATAGTAATTTTTCAGTATAATTTATTTCTCTAATATCACCAAAATTAAAAAAATAAAATTTTAATTAATTATTGACTTTAAAGGGGTAGAGACCTATATATAAGCAAACACATATTTTATGATATAATGCTCAAAATCTATGTATAAAATAAAAATTTTAGATGAATATCAACTAATTAGTTTACGAATGAACTTCTTTTAAGTAAGGATGTAAATTAATCGACCCGAACCTAGCTTTAACTAGTTTGGGGCTTAGTTCAATTATAATTAAGTCGAACTTGTTATGCCACTTGAAATTCGTGAAATGTTTGCAAGTTTAAACAAGTCTAAATAAATTGTAAAAAATGCAAACTATAAATTAAAATAATACAGAAAAAAATTTTAAATAAATTATTTACTAAATAAATTTTAATATGTGATAACTTATTTTCGGAACCTCTGAGTCCTGCAAACAAGTAATCAACAAAGGGCAAAGTGAGAGGTGGGGAGGATCTCCACAAATCCTTCGATGCCTAAGTCAGAAAGGATGGAGAGAGTTTAGAGAGATAAAGAGAGTAATGAGTGAAGAGAATAGAATGAATAAGAACGAGGGATATGAGGAGTATTTATAGAGATAGTGATGCTCAAACCTGAGAGGAATAAAATTCCTCGTTTGCTTAGGACTTGTGCATTTTCTATGGAGTTTCTTTTAATTTAGATGTCTTCTGAATTATGGACTTTCTTCCTATTTGGATTGGACATTCTTCTTTTGCAGGCAACCCCTCTTTAGGACAATTAACCCTTATTATGACAGGAATATGTATATGGGGTATCAAAAGTCCCCGACCACCCCCCCACCTCGAAAGTCTATTTGGATATTTATGTCTGGGATTGCCAAGAATTATTCTAAATGGCGATGAGTAACTTTGTAGGTGACTTTTCGTTGAGAGAATAACTGTGCTTTTAAGTCTCAGTTAGTTGTTAAAGGATGACCTGAGGTGGCCAGCCTCAGTTATTAAACATTGAGATGCTCGGTATACCAAGTCTTATAATCATAGTTCACGAAAACCTTAGGGTGCCAGTTGGACTTAAATGCTCGTTGCTGAGAGTCATCAAACATTTCTTGAATGATGCTCGGTATTATGAAATGACCCGAGTTTAAACCTGTCAGTTTTATGAAAAGACCTGAGGGGACCAACTTCAGTTGTTGGGGTTTGATGCTCGGTGTTATGAAATGACCCGAGTCTTGAAGCCTCAGTATTATGAAATGACCTGAGGATGCCAGCTTCAGTCAGCGGACTTAGATGCTCGGTGTTATAAAATGACCTCAGTCTCGGAGCCTCAGTGTTATGAAACGACCTAAAGGTGCAAGCTTCAGTCACTGGACTTAGATGGTCGGTGTTATAAAATAGCTCGAGTCTCAGAGCCTCAGTGTTATGAAATGACTTGAGGGTACTAGCTTCAGTTATTGGACTTAGATGCTCGGTGTTATGCAATGACCCAAGTCTAGGAGTCTCAGTGTTATGAAACAACCTAAGGGTGCCAGCTTTAGTCACTGGACTTAGATGCTCGGTGTTATAAAATGACCTGAGTCTCAAGGCCTCAGTGTTATGAAATGACCTAAGGGTGCCAGCTTCAGTCATTAGACTTAGATGCTCAGTGTTATGAAATGACCCGAGTCCTATGGAAGAGTCATCTTTTTAATTGCATGCCTTTTGATATTCCTTATTTCAAATTTTAAAACTATCGTGTCTGTTCGTGTGTTAGAAGAAGAGATGTTTTAGGTTCTGTAATCATAACTGCTTGAATAATAAGCTTCTCTTTCCCAAAATACCCTTAAAGACAACTGAGATGTCCTACATTTTGGTAGGGGTATTGGATGGTATTCTAGAACCATCCATCTTCTATAAAAACTCATCTTATTTTCCTAATTTGCATCTTTTTCCTTTTTTTTCTAATTTCGCTCTTGCATTCTGCTCTCAACTGTTCTCATTCATTTAGTCATTACTACCTTTTGCTGAACAAATTGCCCTTTTCTCCTAGGAAAAGACCTTTTACATTTACTTCTTCTTTCATCCTTTTCTCTTAGGTTTCATGGCTCCTTAATAGCAGGTTAGTTCTAATCTATTTGAATCTAGGGTGGGTGAGGGTATGCTTGAATGGTATAGGAGATGGTATAGCATTTTCCAGGACTTTGCATATTATGGGTAAAGATTTCAGGGGTCATGAATCTCTTTTATATATATTGAACAAATGGAAGAGGGATTGAGATTTCCCTTAAATCCTTTTGTAAGAGCTTTTCTAAATAGGTTTAATATAGCCCCTGGTCAACTTCACCCTAATAGTTATAGGATTTTGACTGGGTATATAGAACTTCTGCATAGAGAAGGTAGAGAGCTAGATTTAGATATGTTCCGGTTCACGTACAACTTAAATAAGAAGAAAGGGGAGCTAGCATTTTCTTTGTCAGCTACTCCCTATCAGAGTTTGTTTATCAAGCTCTCAAACTTGCAGAAGTCTTGGAGGCATAGATTTTTTATCATTGAACACCCGTCGAATTTCAT
The DNA here is from genome assembly GCA_949671775.1 of Mallotus repandus. Taxonomy (NCBI): domain Eukaryota; kingdom Viridiplantae; phylum Streptophyta; class Magnoliopsida; order Malpighiales; family Euphorbiaceae; genus Mallotus; species Mallotus repandus. The sequence goes on from CATIWM010076560.1 coordinate 19,082, forward strand.
TAATGTCCGACGTTTGTGGGTTGACGAATTTCACCGAGTGAATTTTTTGTTGAAGCTATTCAAGGAAGATATGGACCTAGCGCGCAAACTTCATGAGCGAAGCTTAACCGAGAGTACCTCGACTGAGACTTTCTCTCGGTGATATCTTTGGAGGGTTTATCCCAGAGATATGAACAAAGATGTTGATGGTAAGTCTGAACTTTCAAAGGTATCTTTTGACTTTTTGTAGACGGACTCCTTTTAGATGATGAGCCAAAGGTGCAGGAGACCACCCAGCTTACTCAGGAACAAGAAGTTTTGGAGGTCCGAGCTGATCCTCAGCCTAATATTGGGGGAAACCTCATAATAAACCTTGCTCAGAGGGAAGTTTTTTAGTCTTCCAGAAAATGCTCCCCGGTTAAGGAGGTTAATGATGAGGAAGAACTAATTGATGGGCTGTTTGGTAAGCACCCTAAAATTCCCGGATGCCTGGACATGAGGAAGTGGATTATGTCAAAAATTAAGCCTTTAAGCATCCTCAATACCTAAGTCAGAGATCAATGTGCAGAGTCCTTACTCTTTTTGGAAGACATTCAAAGGTGGATGGGGGTGTAAAATAAGGAGCTGTTCAATTCTCTGGTTACGCATGCTCTTTATGTAACTACCTTAACTCTGGCTTTCTTATGATTATTCGTACATGTTCTAAGTTTTGACTCTTCTTTCTTCTTTTTGATGGCCCAAGGTTTTCTGTTGGCAAAGGATAACTACTACTTCCTAAAAAATAAATACAGCTTAAAGGAGGTAGAGTTTGGTACCCTTATCATCGAGTATGAGGGAAGGTTAAAGACAGCAAAGGAAGCACTAGAGCTTTACCAGACTAAGCATGCAGAGGCCAAATCTGAAACTAAAGCGAGTTAGAAAAAGGTTTAAGAGCTTGAGCATTCACAAGCTTAGCTCACATCAAGAATTGAGCAATTGGACTCTGAGCTTGGAACTCTGAAGAAGGAGTTGGATGAAGAAAAGAAATCCAAGGGCAATGACAAAATGAATTACCAGAAGATGATGGAGGGATTATTTAAGGCCTTCAAGTCTGAATGTCAGAGGATCATGCTTGCTCAACATCTAGGTTTTGGACTTCTCTGAGCTTGAGAAGATAGCTTCTAATGATCTGGCAGAGCTGGCTGCTGAAGAAGATGCTATGAAGAAGTCAACCTCCGAGCAACCTAAGGATCCGAAGGCTACCAGCGATAAAGCTGCTATTATAGCTACACCCTCTGCTTCCAAAACCACCCCTCTACGTGAAGTTCAGGCCTTTGAGAATGTAGATCCTCTACCCATTAATAAGGTTATGCCTCTTGAGACCGAGGCTATTTTGTAAATACTTAGTGTATTTTATTTTGCTTTTCTTCTTTTGTTTCTTTTTTTTGTAAAGCAACAATATAAATTGTAAATGAACTTCAACTTTTATTTCTCCAAAATTTGCTTTATTTTAAGTACATTTACTTTACTGATAATATTTTTGAGACTATCTGAGTTCTAATATCAGGGCAACTCTTTCCCCTGTGCATCTTTGATTCTGTATGCTCCCTTAGTTGGTTTTTTAATAATTTAATAAAGGCCTTCCCAATTTGGTCCTAGCTTGCCTGTTTTAGAGCTGCCTTTACCAATATTAGCTGTTCTGAGCACCAACTCTCTGACCTTAAACTACATTGGCCGGACATGCTTGTTATGATATTCTTTGATTTTTTGGCTCTAAGCTTCTGCCATAATAGCTGCTTGTTCCCTTCCCTCTTCAAGAAAATCCAGGCATATCCGAGCATTGATATTGTTGACTTCTTGATCCAGATCCTCCGTTACTTGATAGCTCAATGATCCAATCTCCACTGAAATCACTACTTCCATTACATAAGTTAATCTGAAAGGCATTTCTCTTGTGGAAGTCTTGGGTGTGGTTCTATATGCACAGATGACATTATTAAGGTCATCAACCCAGTTTCCCTTCTTCTCATCTAGCCTTTTCTTCATTCCCTGCATGATGATCCTGTTGGTGACCTCTGTCTGGCCATTCATTTGTGGATGAGCTACTGAAGTGAACCTGACCTTTATGTTGAGGTTTGAACAAAACCTTATGAATTTCTCATTATCAAACTGCTTTCCATTATCCATTATCATGGTATGAGGTATGCCAAATTTTTAGATGACTTCCTTCTAGAAAAAGTGTTGAATCCAAGCTTTTATGATAGTTGGGACAACCTCCACCTTTACCTACTTGGTGAAGTGGTCTATGACTATAATTAAGAACTTCTTTCTAGAAGTTGCAACTAGAAATGGACCTAAGATATTCGTCCCCTAAATTACAAAAGGCCATGGACTTCCAATTGGATACTGAGTATTGGAAGGCTTGTTATTAAGATAAGCAAACTGCTGGCACTTGCAGCACTCTTAGATGAGTTTTTGAGCATCTTTGGACATGGTAGGCCAATAGTAACCTTGTAGCAATGCTTTTTCTAACCAATGAATTGTGGGACTCGTGTGATCCACAGATTTCTTTATAAATTTCTCTAAGTATGTAATTGCCTTGTTCTGGTGATACACATTTAGACCATAAGTGTGATAAGGATATTTTGTAGAGTCCTTCATTGTGCATGGAGTAATGTGTACCTTTGTTTTTAACTTTCAAGCCTTTAGTTTTTCTTGTGGAAGATTGCCATGTTCTAGATACCGCATGATTGGCTTCATCCACCCTGCCACCTCTTGAATATCCATGATCTTTGCTTCTTCAATGTTGGGCTTAATCAGTTCTCCAATTAGCTCAAGCTCCTTAAATGTTTAGTTATCTTTTGCTGTTGACTTAGCTAATAAATATGCATCTAAATTTTCACTTCTGGGAATTTGTATAATTTCTCGTTATCCCCCTTCCTGCTCGAGCTTCTTCTGAAGTTGTCTAGCCTTTTTAACATACTTGATGATGCTTAGTTATTTGATCTAATATGTTCCTTTGACTTGGTTAACAACCAATTGTGAATCAGAGTAGATCTTGAGGTGCTCAGTTCTGACTTCTGTAGCTAATTTCAGCCTTGTGATTAGTGCTTTATACTCGACTGCATTGTTGGTGACATTGTATTTGATTTGCACCGCATATCTTATTATAACTTTGCTCGGTCCTCTGAGGATAATTCCAGCTCCAGATCCTTGTACCCCTGAAGCACCATCTATGTATAGCTTCTATTCTGGATATGTCTGCCAAAGCTTGGGCTTTGATTTGTTGCTGAGGCTCATAGCTGATGTCAAATTCTCCAAGTTATACTGACCATTGAACTAATCATCTGGAAGTTTTAAGTCTTTATAAGATTTTCCTCAATGGGAAGCTGGATCTGACAATGATTGAGTGAGCTTGAAAATAGTGCTGGAGTTTCCGAGACGTGTTCACAACAATTATGGCCAATTTATCTAATTTTGGATATTGAATTTTTGAGCCTATGAGTATCTTACTGATGTAGTATACCAGATGTTCTTGGCTTCCTTCTTCTCTGACCAATGCTAACGCAATTGATTCTTGGCCAACTGAAAGGTACAAATACAAGACTTCTTCGAGAATTAGCCTGTTGAGCAATGGTGGTGAGGTCAAGTACTTTTTGATATCTTCAAATGTAGCTTGACACTTTTCATTCCACTTAAACTTCTTTGAGTTCTCGAAACAAAGGTAGACACCTTTTAGCTGAACAAGAGATGAACCGCCCTAATATCGTTATTCTGCCGTTGAGCTTTTAAAGTTCATTCAGTGACGCTGGAGCTTTCATTTTGAGTATGGCCTCTATTTTCTCTAGATTTGCTTTAATTCCCCTATGGAAAATCATAAACCCAAGAACTTTCTAGCCTTCACTCTAAAGACACACTCATTTAGATTTAGGTTTATCCGATATTAGTCCAATATGCGTAGGATTTGATCAAGATCCTTAGAATGTTGTTCTACTCGCTAGCTTTTAACAATGATGTCATCTACATACACATCCACATTCTTTCCAATATGGTATTTGAAGACATGATTCATTAACCTTTGGTAAGTGGCTATAGCATTCTTCAAGTCAAAAGGTATAACCTTGTAACAGTAAAGGCTCCTGTGGGGGTGAATGATGTTTTTTCCTGATCCTCCTCTTCATTGAAATCTAGTGGTACCCTTAAGCAGCATCTATGAAGCTATACAGGCTGTGACAAGTATTTGAGTCTACCAACTGATCAATTATTGGTAATGGATAGATGTCTTTAGGGCATGCTTTGTTGAGGTTAGTGTAATCGACGCACATCCTATACTTCCTATTTGATTTCTTGACCAATACCATATTAGCTACCCAATCTGGATGTGTGAATTCCCTAAAGAATTCGATGTCTAATAGCTTCTTTATTTCTTCAGCAATCACTTTCTGCATTTCATATGTGAACTTCCTCTTTTTTTTGAACTACGGGCTTTACTTCTGGAATAATGTTCAGACTATATGTTACAATCTGAGGATCCACTCCAATAATCTCATATGCTTTGGAGGAAAAGCTGTTGGAGTGCTTACTGAGAACTTTGTTTATTCCTCTTTTGACTTTATCATCAAGCTCATTTCCAATCCTGACTGTTTTTCCTTTCAGCTATCTGCATGATCTGGACTTAATTAACTGGCTCTAGGTTGGCACCTTATTTCTCTGTCTCCAAGGATTATAGAGGGAATGCTTTCATATGAGGTTTGACAGCCAACTGATAACACTATTTGGCCATAGTCTGATCTCCGTGAATTGTTATTACCCGATCTTCTAGAGGAATCTTCATGGTTAGCCGTTTGATGCTCGTAGCTGCATCAATGTTATAGAGGATTGGTCATCCTATGATGCCATTGTATGTGAGAGGAAGGTCCACCACATTAAATAAAGCTTTGATAACTTTTACATCACCAGTATCTCGGTTGATAAACTTTACAGTTAGTTCCACCAATCCCATTGGCTATGTGGTTCCTCCATAGAAACTCATGATAGGATTCTAAATAAGCTTCAAATTAGTGACAGAACCCCCCATTGCCTTGTAAGCATTCTAAGAAAGTGCATTGACAACACTTCCATCATAAATTAATAGTCTTTTTACTAAATAATTGTTGATGAAAGCACTTACCACCAGAGCATCATTATGTGGATACTACACATGTTTCCCATCCTTCGGACCAAATGTAATGGTTTGTTTCAGTTTAGGGATGAGGCTTTCCTCCTTCTGAGTTCTCTTTGGCCTTCTTTTTGCTGATGTTTCTCCTCCGACAATCATATTAATGACACCAGCAACTTTATTTCAAGCTTTCTTTTGTTCAGGCCTATCTCCATTCTGATCTTCTGGCTCACGATTTTTCCTGACAGCATCCGTGAAACTTTTAAGCCTTCCATTCTATATCAACTACTTTATAACTCTCTTCAAGTCTCAGTATCTGTCAGTGTCGTGCCCATAATCCAGGTGATACTGACAATAGAACCTTCTATCCTACATTCCTCATTTAGTTGGACTAGCCTTCTGGCTGGAGATATGCCTACTCCATTATGTCTGATCCACATGAGGATTTTTTATCTTGGAGTGTATAGAGGTGTGTACCTCTCGATTTCCCTTCTGAATCCTTCAACTAGGTTCCTAAAGTTGGGACTCTGAACTCAGGGTCTTCTAGGTTCTAATCTTTTATCTTTTTTGAAGGGTGCCTTATCATCATCTCGGCGCATCCTTCTATCTTCATCCAGTTTTATCAACTTTATTGCCATGGACATTAATTTAAAAAAGGTGATGGGTTCTTTAGTCGTGATCTTATCTTTGAGCTTCCTTAGCCGAGTCCTATTCTTCATTGCCTCTATGGCCACATCATCGCTTAAGTTCTCAATTTTTGTATGGCAATTTTGTTGAACCAATCCAGGTAGCTTCTCAACAGCTCTATGGCTTCTTTTTTGCACATCCAAAGATCATTTATGTTCTTGGCAAGAGGAACATTGATGATAAATTGACTCTAAAACTTCTTTACTAGTTTCACGAAGGATGAGATATAATTCTTTGGTAGTCGATGAAACCACCTCTGAGCTGCTTTAGTGAGGGTGTTGGGAAAAACTCGACATAGGATTCCATCATTCACATTCTGACGCATTATCTTAGTCTTGAATGATGATATGTGGTTGATTGGATCTTTAGTGTCATCACATTGGCCCAGCTAAGGTAGTTTGAACTTGGATGGAATCTCAGTTCTGACTATTCCATTTACAAAGGGTGTTGTTCCTTCCAGAACACATTTATCTTCCTTCCTTGGTCCAGTACGAGCTTTTTGAATTACTTCTTCAACCTTTTGGGCTATCTTGGAGTTATTTAAGGTTGGGATACTTGTGCTGGACTCATCTTCTGGATCTTTACGACCTTTTTTACTTCCACCAAGCATATCTTGGGTTATAACTAGCTGTATTGCCATGTTATTTTTTGGATTAGATTTTTTTGGATTGCTGTCTTGAATTAAGGCATTTAGCTGTTGTTGCATTAGGATTATTTGGGCTTGGATATTGTTAATTATTGCCTTTTTGAATAATGGAGGCAAGTTGAGTGTTTGAGTAACAATATTTAGGTCTGGTGTGCTTATGGCAGGAGTTCCTGGTAAACTCAGGAAGGGGATAGAAGGTATGGGTCTGCTAGTATGTTGGAGAGGAGCACAATAAGGGAAATTTGTACCCAGAGTTGACTAACCCTGAGTATGGGCGGGTGGTATATATGTGTCAGGAGGAGTTTGTGATGAAGGTCTAATATGCTAAGCTAATGGATTGATCTAAGGGATGGGGGATGATGGATTAATCTAAGTAATCAGAGTTGTACTTGGTGGTGGACTAAAAGTGAAGGTGTGAATGCTTTACTCACTAGATAGCAATAGCTTAAACTCAAGAGTTTCCCATAGACGGCGCCATTTGATAACTTATTTCCTGAACCTTTGAGTCCTGCAAGCAAGCAATCAACAAAGGGCAAGGTGAGAGGTGGGGAGGATCCCCACAAACCCTCTGATGCTTAAGTTAGAAAGGGTAGAGAGAGAATTTAGAGAGATAAAGAGAGTAATGAGTAAAGAGAATAAAATGAATAAGAATGAGGGATATGAGGAGTATTTTAAAGAGATAGTGATGCTCAAACCTGAGAGAAATATGATTCCTCATCTGCTTAGGACTTGTGCCTTTTCTGAGGAGTATCTTCTTATTAAGATATCTTCTTAATTGGGGACTTTCTTCCTACTTGGATTGGAAATTTTTCTTCTGTAAGTAACCCCTCTTTAAGATAATTAACCCTTATTATAATAGGAATGTGTCTATAGGGTATAATTTGTTTAAAAAAATTATTATTTTATTCTAAGGCATATTGGTGAAAAAAATCCAAACCTTTGAGACAATTTACAATTTAATCCCAACTTTTTATTTTTGTAATAATGTCCCAATTTTAAATTTTTTTTGCAATTGTAGCCATTAATGAATTTGGTCAAAATTGAGTTTGAAATCGATGATGTGGCACCTGAGTTGTCTTTTCAGCATACCAAAGATCAAGCAGCTCAGCCACGTCAGCGAACCCTAGTTAGAACCTAAACTAACCTAAACTATGGTTTAACAAAACAACACCGTTTTGAAGTACTGAAATAAAATTGGAACCCTAATTCGTCACTCTCCTTCTAAAAGCATTTTATTTTGGGCATTCTCAGAGCAAATTGAGGCAATCAATAGAGCAAGTTAAAGATGAAGACATGAGAAATTTTATTATTCTTGAAGTAACTTGTCAATGATAGTGAGAAAACTCCCTCTCTTCTTTGATGGTTAAATGAGTTTCTTCCAAGAAGCATCGGTGTCATCAAATCAAAGTAGTGATAGAAGGTATTGCATGAAGCATCAAGTGGAGCTATTGTTACACTTCATCAACAAGAAGAAATCCAAACATGAGGTTTCTCAATTGCCCATTTTGGCAGGTAATTTCTAGGTTATGTTGATTAAAATTTTATGGGTAATGGTTTATGGATAATGGTTCAGCTTTCCTGGTGTTATGGGTTACTATCAACGGGTTGATAATGATACGGTAGTTATGGGAGATAATGAAGAAAGGGTGTGGGAGAGGGAATGTGATGAGAAGACACTGGATGTTGAATTTAATTTTCTTGTTGAGAAATTAAGAAGGAAGAAGGAGAAGATTGAAAATATGAAAGAAGAAAGAATCATGTTCATTCAAGAAATTAAGAAGCTGCAATATTAGATTGGTGCTATAAAATTGAGGTAAAAGAAATTGAGGTTCTGTGTGTGTGTATTAGTCTTAATTTGGCTTGTATATGTCAAAATTCTCCGTGTTCAAAAAACCAATGTTCTGTATTTTCCTTAGTTATTATGTTCTAATGAGAAATTGAATGAGTTTGTATGATATATTATGATGTTATGCTGTGGATTTGGAAATAATATAACATACATAAACATATTGGTAAGAATGCTGCAATATCCTGAACATCAAACTGATAAAATAGTAGTTGCTTTATATAAAATTAAAAGAAATCCAAATTTCAGACATAGCAAATTCATAAGTTTTATCTTAAGTACATAAACCCATATTGATGTGAAGGGTAAACTTCATTACATAAAAAAAAAAAGCTAGTGTCAACAACATGAATATAGGGCAACAAAATCCCATACACAAACTGAGAAGTATAAATATTATATCTTGTTGTTGCCCTTTGAAGATTGTAAGTTATGTGTCTTGCTCAAAGTAGGTGTTGCAGTTTAAGAAGCAGTGGATTTGAAAACCACAGACTCATAATTAATGCTTGTTTGACTCTGTATAGGCTACGAGGATGTTGTGTTTTGCTCACTCTGTTGTGCAGCTGATCTTATTGCAGCTAGACTTCCACTTTGTATAGCTTATCTTGTTGTAGCAGCCCCACTGACATATCAAACACTATGATTGCTAGGCATCTACGTCAAACATAATCAGATTTTATAATGCAATAAAAGAACCATTAAAAGAAAATTACTAATTATAAAATCGACATATACGTACTCTAGCATATATGTTTCCTGATCTTGAGAAAAATCTCACAGCATAACCTTGCTCTTTCCTAACCTGACATAACCATATGGAACACAAGCTGACAAGATTTAATAAACACCCAAGTTTGTTACTATAAAATAGGAACCCAAGCACACAAGTTCACAAGCTGACAGGTTTAAGATTTAATAGATATACCTATCTCATTTCTCTTTGCATTTCTTTCTTAGAATAAGATGCATTGTGACTTGCAGGCATTGAAAATCCCGGTGGTGGAGAAGATTTACTTTGACTGGCAATAATATTTTTTTTAATGCTTTTGTGGTTTTCCCCTTTTGGCCTACATGTTTCACAATGAACAAGAATTAATTAATGGATAATAAAAATACACAGTGCAAAATCTTTATATTCACCTTTGGAGGCCTGGCAGCTGGTGGTTCATCTTTCTTTGGGCACCTCCTTTTATTATGTCCGGTTTGAAAAAAATGCATACAAGTCATTTCCATTCCATGCCTAGTTAGCTTGCCCGGATTCTTAGGGTCTTCTTCAGGAGCTTTTTTTCTAGAAATCTTTGGTTGTCCAGGCATTTTGTTATATGGAGAAGGCAGAACATATGGCAGATCAACACGAGGCCACATTTCTTGCCCATTAATAGGTTCAATTCCATGCTAAAAGACTTAAAGATAGTGTGGCTTCTTATAATATTGATCAACATAGGAATCAACATAATGCCTCATATAGTTAATTGCTACAATAACATGGCAGCATAGGATCCTAGTCAAATCCCATGCTTTACATGAGGATGAAGGTGGATTTAGCACAACCACAAACTGACTATTAACCATACTAACTTGAAGCTTCTCTCTAATTGAAGGCTTCACAGTGCAAAATCTGGGAGCATACTTTGCTTTTCTAATTTCTGCCTGATCCTGGGACATAAAATATCTTTGGAGTTGCTCATCTACTAATGTTTAAGGTACACTCTCTCCATCAAAGATGTCCTAATTTCTTCTAAAATTTTAATCAATGGTAGAGTCCTTGCTTTACAAATATATCCATTGAAAGTTTCTGCCAAATTTGATGTGATCCCATCACACTTCGGCCATGTACTAATAAATGCCTTGCAAAATGTAGAAGGCCCTTGCTTCATGAAGTCTTTATGTGCAGAGGCATCAACTTCCTTCAACTCCTCCATGTATCTGGTGAAGTCTACTTCATAAGTTGCATAAACAGGTCTCTAGAATAAAGTTTTGAACTCAATCCTATTGTGTTTTTCTTCTAATTTTGATATATGTGCCTTGCACAATGTCTATGCTCAGTATGTGGCACTAATTCAGCAATGGCAGATGCAAGTCCCTACTTAAAATAGTTTGAATAAATCAATATTTAGCAAAAAAAATAAACCAACAAATTAACTTTCAAAATAAAAGTGTCTGAAAATAGAAAAATTACCTTTTGCTTGTCACTAATCAAAGTTAGACCCAATCCATCCATAATATTCAAATTATTGAATAGAATACTCAAAAACCACTTCCATGTAGCTTCATTCTCACCTTCTACAACAGCCCAAGAGATGGGATACATTTAGTCATTCTCATCTCTGGCTATTGCACTTAACAAAGCACCACTAGTCACAGTTTTTAAAAAATAGCCATCAACACATAATACAGACTTGCAACCATTAATATAGCCCTTTCGTAATGCAGAGAAGCCAACAAAAAATCTCTTAAACAAAGGCCTTCCATCTGACCTTGGATCAGTGAGTAGCTCAAATGTTCCTTCCTTATTAACCCTCTTCAATTCAACATGGTAAGAATGCAGCTTCCCATAGTATGCCTCTAAGTTGCCTCTTAAGATACATAAAGCCCTATTTTTCCCTCTATAACACATCCATTTAATAACTTTATGCTATATTTTTCTTTGATATCATCTTGCATTTCTTCTACCGTATAGCTTGGCTTTCTCCTAAACACACCAAGAAACTCCTTTGCAATCCATTTGGTAGTAGCTTGCCTATTAATGTCTGATCTAGCACAACTATGCTCTCCATGGTAAATCCTCATGGTGAATGTCCTCTCATTGGGTACTTTAGCACCATGCAACCTCCACTTACACCCTATATCACACTTAGCATCAACTCTCTGCATGTTTGATCTAGTCCAACGGATGTTAAATCCATTAGACAGTCCATATTGTTGAATAGTTGCCCACAATTGGTTTGCCGACTCAAAAACCATACCAGCCACAAACTTCAATGTCTTGTGATCACAATGTGGATTATATATAACCCTCTTTTTCTTCCATCTCTTATTAGTATCAAAATCACCCTCTTCACTGTTGTAAGGACTATCAAACCCATAACCATATGAATCTTCATATTCACTCATAACACTATTAGCTTCTTCATCATTCGCTTCTTCATTGACTTTATTTGGCACATTAATTGCTTCATTGCATTGCCTGATTAACTCTTCTTCATCGCCATCCAACCCTAAACCAATCCCAATGTCAACTACACAATTTTTGAAGGCCTTATTGTTTTGCAAAGCAGCTATATACTCTTCATCTTCAACATTTGACTCATACCCTACGCTTCTACTACTGTTACTATTCCCTTCTTCTACAACTGGAATTTCTACCCCTATATCACTTACATTAGTCTCCTCTTCACTTTCATTAACCTCAATATTATCTTCAATGACTTCTATGAAAACTTTCAAATAATTGAAATCAGCTCCTTCATCCCACATTTTTTTCAATTTTGTTTCATTAGTAATTAAAGTTTGATAATCCCAAGTACTTGTTATAGGAGGAAAATAACCTATCTTTCTAAGTTTACCAAACCCGAAATCACTCACCCATTTAACAACTTCATTCCAAGTCATGTAATTGTGCTCCCTCCACCCTCCACGAACTGTGTGACCACCAACATATTTAATCAGTGGCCCTTCATTGAATGTACCTCCAACCCAAACATCAACAGGGAAGTTAAAATGAAGAAAAAAAATATTAGATTATATTGTAAGGAGAGTTACCAATTTCACATCTTTCATACCCATATAGCAACTTATAATTATCGAATGTTACATTCACCTTTTCTTTAGTTTCAATCATTTACTCTTAGCTTTGCCACCTACAAGTGCTTTCTTCTTCGGCATTTTCTTCTTCATCACCATCTACAGGTGAAGCTTCGATTATTCAATGGTGAAGATTAAAGGAAATGAATGTTGAAGTTTAGGGTTTTGCAGAAGATTATGAGGTGATGAGAGGTTTTTCCTTTTTTTTTTTGTTTAAATGAAATAAGAGATATTTTTCATTTAGTTTATGTTATAAAACGACATAGTTTAGGTTCTAACCAGGGTTTGCTGACGTAGCTGAGGAGCTTGATTTTGGTGTGCTGGCAAGACAACTCGAGCGCCACGTCATTGATTTCAAACTCAATTTTGACCAGATTCAGTAATGGCTACAATTGCAAAGAATTTTTAAAATTGGGACATTATTACAAAATTTAAAAAGTTGAGATTAGATTACAAATGGTTGCAAATGTTTGGATTTTTTTTACCAATATGATATTTTTGAACTATTGTTTACATTAATATTTATAAAATTAAATTATTAATACATTAAAATCAATTTATTCATGAGTTTCACGAATCAAGTTTTGAATTGTTTAAACTTGACTCATGTATTAAATGAGGTTCAATATATAAACTAAAATAAACTTTTATCGAGTTTAACTCCAAATATGCAGTTTAGCTCATTTACAACTTACTTTTTAGCCATGACACTTGCATAAACATTTTCAAGGCATAGATGTAAAATTGATCTTCCATTTCTTGATTCTATGACTGATTTTTTCTTTGTTTCTTTTCATTTACGTTATTTTTTTGGCAGTTGTAATTTACATAAAACTCCTACAAAAAATCTCAATTTTGTGAGATTTTTCGAATTAGATGGTTATAGGTTTTGTATCAACTCTGAGTTAGAGAATTGACATGTGTTGCAGTAGCAAAGTAAAATGCTGATTAAATTATCATAAGTTTGATGTCTATTCATATTGTTTTGGTGTGTAAACGATTTTTCCACTACCTATTAGCTTAGAGGAAGTTTATTGCTAAATGTATTAAAAGATCGTAACATGGAATCAAGGTGTGTGTATATATATATTGTTAAATACAAATAATTTTTAATTATTTTTATTTATATATATTATCATGAGAAATTTTGAGTGAATAAAAATGAGTCTTTTAAATTTATGAAGTGTATGTGTATATTTTTTCCATATTATAAGGATTTGTAGCTACTTTAATTCTATATTTTCATACATAATTATTTTTATACGTAATGGATGATTAAAATCAAATGAAAATTTCAAATTCACCCTTAATCAATTATATAAATATAGAAGCAACTAGGGACATATAAGTAGCGTTGAGAAAAAAAAACCAAAAATTGAATAACCAAACCGAGATTAGATTCAATTTAAGTTGTAAAAAAATTTAGTTTGGTTCAGTTTTAATAGTAAAAAATATAATTAAACTGAACCGAATCGAATTTCCAAAATTTTTAAAATTATATGGATGTTTATGGTTCAGGTTGCTTGATTTATTACTAATATATCAAAATAAATTAAAAATATCAATTTTTAATATTTAAAACTCTTAATAAAATTATTTAATACCAAAAAATTCAAACCAAAATTATTTAAATTCATTTTAGAAAATCGGTTCAGTTGATTCTAAAAATTAATAAATAAAATAAATATAAAAAATTAAAAATAATAGATCTTATAAATATTATTAAAATAGTGTAAAATTACATAAATCTAATAGGTTTAAAATTGCAAAAATAAAAAGTTAAACCGAATAACCGACCAAATCAAACCAGTTTGGTTCAGTTCAATTCAGTTTTAACCCTAGTTCGATTCAGTTATTTCTTAAATATTTTTCAGTTTAGTTCAATTTTATATATTTTTCAACCAAATTGATTGATGCATACCCTTACATATAAGTAAATGGAAGTGAAAACTACAAGTAAGGGAGAGAAAAGTTAGCTTATTTAACAAGTTTGTTGCAATTTTTTTTTGAAACATCTGAAATGTATTAGTTAGGAAGAAGTGCAATTGGCATCAACCGAAATAAGGTTGCGAAGTTGGGGGTGAACATCAAATATATTATTACAAAGGATCAAGCTGGACTCATTCTTAGAGAGTTAGTCCGCAACCTTATTAGCATTCCCCGGACTAAAAGATATAGTAACTTCAGGGGTATTGTGCCTTAGGTGGTCTATTTCATCTAATATGGCAGAGACCTCCTAAGGTTTAGGTTAAGTTATTGGAGAGGGAAACTACTGTGAGACAGTATAATTCAACAACAAAGTGCTTGGAGTGATCGAATTTAGCAAATCTGACAGCGTCCCTGATTGCCATGATTTCCACTTGTAAAGCAGAGTGGTAGTGAATCTTCCTAGCAAACATATGCTTGACAGTTCTTTGATAATCCTTGTAGATGAGAGCAAGTTTGCTATTGTAATTTTTTATGCAAAAAGAAGTGTTACTGTTGGTCTTCCATGTGCCCTGAGCTGGAGGTTGCCATTTGCCTTAGTTAGTATGGTGTCAAGATCTTTATTCCCCTTAAGGATGATTTGTTTCTTTGAATGATTGAAGGTTGGACCACTACAAGGATAATTTGTTTATGATTTCATTGGGATCTTCATCTTTCTGTTGAAGAGAAGGGAGTTCCTTGACTTCCAAATGAACCAATATATTCCTACTGCTAGATTGAGTAATTTTGGGTTTCCTTGCGATTTAAAGAAGTTGTAAGTGTCAATCCACCAAGAGTTAAAGGAGCTGAAACTAACAGAATTAGGTGAGAATCCTAGTGGACTTACATGCCATATTATTCTATATAATAATCATTGAAGAATAAGAGGTGCTTTGGAGTTTATGAGGTTGAAGAGCATCTGTAGCAAACATCATTATTGTGGCCACCTCTATAGCTAAGATTTGCATTGGTAGGAATTGCATTGTTTGTACATCTCCACATAAAGATCTTCACTTTTAGGGGGACATTTAGAGAACATAGGGAGATCCAAAGTTCAGATTGCAATGTTAGAACTGTGGAGATCGAAGGCATCATTTGAGCAGTGCTAGTGGAATTCTTAAGAAGCTTATAGCCAAATTTTACAGTGTATTGGCCATTTCTTTCGTGATGCCAAATAATGTTGTCTTGGCCAATGTTTCTTGTAGTAGGTATACAATTAATTACAGTTTATTCTTCTTCAAAGAAGAATCTTTTGAGCTTATCTTGATCCCATTAGCCATTGTAACTATTGATAAGATCACGAACTAAGTGTGTGTCATAGTTTTCTGGTTTAGGAGATAGAATTTTGAAACAAGGGAGATTGGGAATCCAAGCATCTGTCCATATGCTAATATCATTCCCTATTTTAATGTTTCATCTAATACCTTCCTTGATAAGAGATCTGCCATGTAAAATGCTGATCCAGATCTAGGAGGGCTTAGAGCCTTGCTTAACTTGAAAGAAAGATTAGAAAAGATAATAAATTCCTTTGAGGACCTTAGCATAGAGTGAGTCTGGAGATGTAATTAAACGCCAACCCATCTTCCCCAATAGAGCCCGATTAAAGAGATTCAGCTCTCTAAAACCCATTCAACCTAACTTTTTAGGTTTTTTCATCTCACTCTACTTCTCCCAGTGAATTTTTTTGTCACCTAGATTCTGAGTCCACCAAAATTTTTTGATAATGTTTTCAATTTTAATTAGGACATAGGTAGGTAATTTAAGGATAGATATGATATAAGCTGGGAGAGCTTGTATGACAGCTTTGATTAACACTTCTCTACCAGTTTGAGATAGGAATTTACTTCTTTAGGATTGAATTTTGTCCTTGGTCTTGTCTATTAGAAAATTGGACATTATCCTTTTAGTTTTGGCCCATTACACTAGAACTCCTAGATATTTGGAATTACATAATTATGAATAAATGAAAGCTCTGGTGTTCTCATTTATGTTCTTATTGAACATTACTTCAGATTTATGGAGGTTAGTCTTTTGATCGAATGTTATAAAGTATTAACTGAGTATTCTTTTCAGGGTGGTGACTTCACCTACAATTGCTTCAACAAAGATTATAGCATCATCAGCAAACAAGGAATGGGTTATTGGTTGACATTACCTTTGATAGTTTAATTTCATTAAGTCTACCTCTGCTTTGGTTGTAGAGGATTGATCTCGAAAGGAATCAATTGTGATGATAAAGAGGTAAGAGGACAGAGGGCAGCCCTGCCTTGGGCCCTTTTATGGGACGATATAGTTGGTTGCTTGGCCATTAATCAAGATAGAGTAAATGATGGTAGTAACGCATTACATCACCTAAAGAATCCATTTGGGGTGGAATCCCAACTTGGTCAGAATCGTTTGAAGAAAACCTCGGCGTACCCTGTTAAAGGCTTTTGCAAGATAAAGTTCTAAAGCAAAATAAGTTTTCTTACCTTTGAATATGTTTTTCAAAGTGTGCATGATTTCATGGTTTAAAATGATATTGTCCTAAATGCACCTTCCACTGACAAATTCTATTTGATTTGGAGTGATAATTTGTGGTAACCAAGGTTTTAACCTGTTGGCGATGATTTTGGATATCACTTTGTAAATATAATTGCAGTAGCTAATAGGCCTAAAGGCATTGAGAGCTTGAGGGTTTTTGGTTTTGGGTATAAGACAAATTTTTGTTCTATTAAGGGTGTGTAATAGTTTTCCAATTGTGAAGAATTATTTTATCAGTCGGTGGACATCTTCTTTCATAATATGATAGTGGTTTTGATAAAAGGCTCTAGGGAAACCATAAGGGCCTAAAGACTTAAGTTTGGCCATAGAAAAGATTGTAATTTTGATTTCCTCATGATGAATATCTTTAGTAAGAGCTTGGTTTATTTCTTCTGTGATTAGGGAAGGAAGATGCTAGAGATAATCTTTAGTAAAGGAAGTGGGTTCCTCTTTGTAAAGGTTTTTGAAGTGTGGTTTGGCGGTTAAGATGATTTGTTGTTCATTAGAGATCTAAGTACCATTGTGGTCCTTAATCTTTTTTATTAGATTTAGTTGTCTCCTTTAAATGGTGGATAAATTAAAGTATTTAGTATTTTTGTCTTCTTCACGTAACCAGTGGACAAGTGCTTTTTGTGGCCAGTGCATTTTTTCCAGCACTAGGAATCTGTTAATCTATATCCTTAAATTTCTCTCTTCTTCTTTATTGGTCGAGCTAAAGTCCCCAGTCATCAGAGCATCGAGTTTTACTTTGAGGGTAGAGATTTGATTGTTGTTATCTCCTTTTTCCTTTGACCATAAGGTGAGTTCTCTTTGGAGTTTATGTAATTTTTGGTCTATGGAGATTTGATAATCAGTCAACGTTGTCTCATCACTCCAAGTATTTTTGGTAGGATCTCGCCATTCCTGTTCATTTTCCCATTTTGCTTCATATTTAAAGGTTTTTGAGGTTTTAGTTCTTCGATGTAGAGAAACCATTATAGGTCTTTGATCTGAACCAAAGAATGATTCGTGTGTTACTTGAGCATATTCAAAAGAAGATCTCCATTCTGTGTTACATAGAGCACGATCTAAACAGGCTTAAATGTTTTTGGCACCTGCTTGTTTGTTGTTCCAAGTGTAGATTTCACCTTTAAAGCCAAGATCCACCAAATGGAAATCCTCAATTAGATCTTGGAAGGGTTTTAAGTGGTTTTGTGTTAAGAACGTTCCCCCTCCTTTTTGAAAGCTGTGAAGGCAGGAGTTGAAATCCTCAACAATTAGCCAAGGGATTCTGGAGTGGAGGTTGAGTCTTGATTTCCTCCCAAACTACTGATCTGGATTCACAATGGGGGTCACCTTAGATTCCGATGAGGTGTCAAGTGCCTTCGTACGTGAGCATTATATCAATGTAGTGACGAGGTATTCCTTTGATTTGAATGCCCCAATCGCTATTCCACCAAACTCTTAGACCTCTTAAGCTACCTCGAGGTTCAACATATTCACCATCACTGAATCCAAACTTAGATCTCAGTCTTTCCAAATAAGGTTTTTACTGTTTGGTTTCCACAAAAAAAACTAGATGTGGTTTCTGTTTGAAAATTAATTTGTAGAGAACTTTCACAGCTATTTGGTTGCCTAAGCCTTGGCAATTCCATGAGAGTAAACTCATGGCTATAATGGTATAAGTGCTGAGGTTCAACAGTGGTTCAACTTAGAGAGAGAACACCAACGACTATATAACGATTATATTTTCCAGATAAGTTTGTTACAATTAAAGAATTGAAATTTTAAATTTTCTATGTTCAATGCAATATGAGAAAGAAAAGTTAGGTTATTTAAGAAGTTTACTGTAATCAATGCATTGACATTCTAATTTTATATATTTAATGCAGAGATTGAAATTTTAAATTTTAACATACTTTTAAGGGTAGTTTAGTCAAAATCTTTAAAAAACAAATTAATCTCTTTGCATTTTAATGTAAAATAATCTAAATGACCTTCTCTAACCAAAATTTTTAGATAGATTTTATACTTTTATCATCACTCCAAAAAAAAAAATCTTTAACAAAGTAAAATAAAGCGTAGAGATTTTTGCACTCTCTCCATTTATAAATGCACTCAATTTGACTTTTTATATTAGATACAATGCCTTTAGTACCCTTCAATTAATAATTATAATTTTTCAACTTAATTAATATCTATAAAATATTTGTTTTAATTATTTTATCTTATATTAATGTTTCACTATGTGTAATATTTTTAATATTATATTCTACCATTTTATTAAAATATTTTAATTGAAACTTAAAATAAAATTCACCATTAATTTTTTTTTATGTTGTATAATACCATTTTATTAAAAAATTTAATAGAAAACTTAAAATTAAATTCACCATTGAAATTTATTTTACCATGTATAAACACTTGAAACGTTAATAAAATTAAAAAAATTAAAAATTAATATTTTACAACTAAATTCATAAGGAAATACAACTGCTTTTCAATAAATTTTAGCAATATAAGCTGAACTCAAAAATAAAATAACATGATTAATAAAATTATAAATAGATTTTATTTGCATTCAAGTTATTAATTTTGATCATATATACATACTTAAATTAGTATTGATTGTTGATTTCATAAAAAAAAAATGTTAGTTTTGATTGCTGTAAAAAATACATTTTTCATAATGAAATAAAATAATAAAATATAATTATTTTAAATTAACGATAATTAAGTCATTTAAACTATAGTAAGAGTCTAAACTACAATATAAACATATAAATTTATACAAATGCAATTAGAACCATCAGATTACTGCTAATTTAATTACAATTATTGATATATTTTATAAATATTGGTACATAAAAATGATCAATGGTTATAATTAAATAAAAATAAATTCAATAACTCGAATTTTATTTATATAGATATAATTGTTTGCACTATAATAAAAATCTAAATTATAAATAAAGTTAAAATGAAGTGTAATTATTTATAGGAGTAGCTCAAAAATCCCTACCAAAATACATTCGTCAATGTCTTATGTGGCCACTTAATTAAGGTTAGACTTTCGTCACTGCGAATTTATTAGAGAGTTGTAACGAACATGTTTTGACGTGTACTGAACAATTAGCCATAAATATTTGATGAGATAGGATCTATTTAATATTACTGTAAAAAATTCAGCCTTTGCAAATTTTAATTTAATTTTTTTTTAAATTTACTTATTTTTACTAAAATATTATAAAATAATTTTATTAAAATTAAAGTTCACAAAATAAATTTTAAAAAATAAAATTAAAAAATGAATTTTTTAGGACAACTTCTAAATCAGAATTATACTCAATTTTAATATTTCTACTAATATATACATTATGTCAAAGGGAAAAACCATCTCGATGATGACCAAGTGACAAGAGTGATTTTATCGAGCCCTCTGCATGGCAACAAGAGAAAGAATGAAAGAAATTTTTTTTTTTAAAGGAAAAGGAAGGGAGACGAAGGAGAAAGGATAAAAATTATATATTTTATTATGTTTAATTATTTAAAATACTTAATAAAACGAAAAAAGGGTAATATTTGAAAAAATAAAATTTCAAATCATAATATATTTTAAGAGTGTAAAAATTTAGGAAAATAATTTTCTTCTAATTTTTATTCTTCCTAAAAATTTTAAATAGTTAGATAGGACAAAAATTAATTTCATTTCAATCCCTTTCTCTTATGGAGAGGCATAGCTTAATCTGAAAAATGCTACTTCGATTTGGATAGCCTTCATTCAAGAACACCGTACCCAATGAAAAGAAAATGCTAAGTTTCAGATCAGTGAATAATTCGAAATAAAAAAAGAGACGTTTTTCGATCAATATATGCCTAAACTAGACTATGCTCCACTTCAACAATTGAGAGTCCTTATTTTCCAATCAATTTATGCATAGTAAGAATTTAAATTTAATTTATAAAAACCGTATTTTTTGAGGTGTTAAAGTCTCTTATAAAGAAAATTCAAATACTATTTTGCTTGGTTTTCATTTATTTGTCTTTGTAATTGGTGTGGCAATGATGAAATTAAAATTTATAATTAATTTAAATTGTAATTGTTCAAATATTTTGCAGCACAAGAAATTTTTTACAATAATACACAACAAAAGCTACTACCATTATTGATGGTAGAAGAAAAAAATTAAGCATATATCTTAGAACAAAATTGTGTGAATTATTTACTCAAATATTCCATCTATCTCAACTCTTTTGCTTAGTTTATATGTATATTTTTTCTTACACTTTATTTTTTTAATTTGAAGTCATAGATTATTTATAAAAACAAAAAAAAATTATTCATCCTTTTTTTCTACTTTTTTTGTAATTTTTTTCAAAATTTTTCATTTTCGGCCACCGCTGATCATCTTTTAAGTCAGTAATGGTCTCTTATTATATCTTTTTATTTACTTTACATTATTTCATTTTCTTGCATTTAATAAATATAGATCTCTAATTTGTTTGTTTTATTTGATTTTTGTGAAAGTTTGGATATTTTTTCATGGAGTTATTTTTACCGTTTATGGGATTTGATTCATTCGTGAAATTTGAATATTTATCAGTTGTGAAAATTCAATTGATTTTTCTACAATCGGACTCATTTAAAGGCCAGATAGTCGATTTTCGACTAATTAAAGCCATTAATGTAACGTACGGATCGCCGAGTTGAAAATTAAAAGAGCTTTGTCAATATAATCGAAAAATAGCGACAAAAAATTTTACAATAATGAAACTTTTTGATACTTATTGATTATTCTCTTATTTTATATTATCTTAATAGGGATAAGGTACAAATTGGACCCTCAACTTTAGCCCGAAGTTTATATCTGACCTTAATTTTTTTTAGTCCCAATTGGATCTTAATCTTTGAAAATTGAATTATATTAGACCCTTCTTTAAAGAATTGTTGCAATTAAGCTATAAGAATTAAAGAAAAGTTAAAATACAAATCAGTTTAAAAAATAATGAGAATTGATGAAATTATTTTTAGAATATAAATTTACCAAGTTTTAAAATTTTTAAGTTTATAAAAAAATTTAAAATATTTTTTTGAAAATTTAGAAAAAAGTTAAAAATAAGTTTTATATATCTAAAAAAATTTAAAAATTTAAAAATTTCAGCATCAAGCCAAAAACTTAAAAAATTTTAAAAACTTCATAAATATTTATTTTAAAAGTAATTTCATCAATTTGCATTGTTATAGCTATTTTTTATCAACTAACATCATAGTTAATTTTTTTTTATTTTTAGAACTTAATTACAATAATTTTTTGAATAAGAATCTAATATAGTTTAATTTTCAAATATTAAGATCCAAAAACCTAAACTTCAAAATAAAGTTGAAGGTCAAATTTGCACCTTATGTCTATCTTAACATATATTTAATTTTTATAAATAAATAATTTATCTTTTCTCAAAAAATTAAATTGTTTATGAAAGGTAGGTGATGAGACCCTTTACTACCTAGCAAGCAATTTATGTGTCTGTAATCTGAATCCTCTGCCAAAATCTCTTTATTGTTCACACTTACTTTACTTTATAATTATTTTACTTATTAATCACTGACACTTTTAATTGTTGTCGGCATGGTAAATTCATGAAAACTAGGAGATGCCCTGAATGGCCTACAATAAAATAAAATAAAATAAAATAAAAACCCTACCGTAAGTAATGTTCTCAAATAGCAAGCTCAACAACCTAAATTAATTAAATTTTTTACATCCACTTTACATAAATATCTGGATTTCTTTTTTTAATGTTTAGAATCAATTAAATTCTAACTAATTCAATTTGATTTAAATATAATTATAATTATAATAAATTTTTTTAATAATTAATTTAATATAATTTTATATATCATAATTTGAATCCGAAATATTATTTAAATGAGAATAGTTCATATCAATTAATGTAATAGTTATTGATTTATTTATATCGGTCAACGATACATGACGTAGGCCGTAACGTCGCGACCCACAAAAGGATAAAATTTTTTGGAACAATTACCATATTGCTCTCAATATTAATTAAAATTTATTTTATTTGAATTTCTATTTTTTTTTGAAATTTTAATTTTAATAATTAATTAATATGATGAAATTTAAAATGTAAAATAAACTAAGTGAATCCGTTGTGTTATAATTTAAATTTCTATAATTTGTAAATTATTTATTTATTTATTTATAATATAACTATAAAAAAGAAAAGTATTATGATAAAATATCGCTATTCGCAACCTTAGTCTTTATATTTATATATTTATGGCCCATGAAGGCAACAATTCTTACTGTACTTATCATAAGCCAACTGTGAATCTATTTAATTAACGTTCGTCCATTGTCCATATCTTGACAAAATCATATTAATAAAAAATAATGTTAAAAAAAATATTGATAAAAAATAAATATATCTTGCAAAAATCATGACATATAAAAAGGGTTAATCATTTATGAGGATATCAAACTTTTATTTTATTTTATTTTGGTTACTAAATTTTAATTTATATTTTTTTTCTAAATTTTTATTTAATTTCAAAATGTTTATCTAAAATTTTTTCTAATTCATAAAGAATTATAAATTTTTAATTTTTTCCAATTTTAAACTTTTTTTACAAATAAATCCATAAGTTCTATAGAAAATAAATAAATTAGAGTTTAATTTATATTTTTGTTTACTTCATATTTTCTATTGTAGAAAATCTTGTACAGTATCTATGTTTATTTGATAAGTCTAATATTAATAGTTTAAGAAATTTAAGACAATAATTATTTGAAGTTGGTCAAGAAGAATTAAATATTCATTTATAATATCATAACCATTATTGTAATTGTGTTGAATATAATAGAAAGTTGTGTATAATTAATATAATTATTATAATTTTAGATCATCTCTTAGGTTCTAAATAAATTGTAAGAATAATGGAAAATCGAACAAAGAGTTCAAATTTCAATAATCCACCATGATTGATTTTATTCAACAATGTACAAAATGTAGTGAACCAACTCCTTAAGCAATTTCATGATAAAAGAACTTTTGGTGATTCACCATTGAAGAACGACAAGCATTGACCATTGAAGTAAACAGGTTGGTGAATGAAAGGGTAGATGCTATAAAAAGGGAAAAAGCTCTAAAAGCACATGTCACGGAAAAAAAATATAAAAATTAAGAAAAGAAAAATAGTTTCCTATATTGTTGATCCTGCCATTAAAACAACAAATATGAACAATAGCAATCTAATTCAAGATCTTAAAACATTTGTAGATGAAACTGAAAAAATTAAGAAATTCTAGATCTCATATTTATTGATTCATGAGTAACTCTTTAATTCCATCCAGTATCAGAGCCGTGGAAAAGGGTAAGAGAAGAAATTTCTAAGATATTTTGTAATTATGGATAAAATTTAATAATCAAATTATAACGAAAATATAGTTGGGTGACTCATATCAAAATATTACGCATATAATGTTACTACTAGCTAAACACTCACTCACTCAAATCCTCAAATAACTTTGGTAAAAAAAAAAAATTCCTCAAATAACACATCAAAACAAGGGACCAAAATTTATAAGAAGTCTGGTAATTTTTAATACTAATTTCAATTGATTTTTAGATATATGCTATTGATTGGTTTTCTAAAAAATTGGATATTACAACACCTTGCATGTGTGCCCTCTAATGGCATGTTGGGCTTTTTGCCTCCTCTTTAACGGAAAAAAAAAAAAAAAAAGGTTCCATATCTTTCAAGTGTTTTTGCGAACAATTAATTAAAGATATACATATTGAGCAGCTAACATTTACCACCCAATTAAGGAAAAATTTTGAAGCATAATTTATAATGCTTCACTACAGTCCAAAAGTCAATCTAATCATATTAAAAATATAAAAAAAAAATGATACAATAAATAAAGAATTAGTTATAAAACTAAATCTCAAAAATGTGATATAATTAACGGATTCACTACTCACATCTTATTATATTTTTAAATTATTTTAATTAAATATCTAATTATAATTAATTGACCTTTCAACTAAATATCATAAGTTAGTAGTGCAGGATTACTGTATAACTTCTCCTAATTAAAAAATTAATTAAGCATATATAGCTTATGATGCATGGACACTTTAATTAGTAGACATTCTTACGTATTTGTATTTCTATTTTCTCATATACTTGCTATTTAGATACTTTAATTTAGAAGGTAAGCACTTCAATTAGAAGTCTTTTCTTCATGTCCGTATTTTCATTTTCTGTATCTCTATATTCGTGTATGTGCTACCTTGTATAACTTGAGCAAATCAAATTGATAATTGCATAGGTTTCCAGTTTAAGCCTAGTGTATGCAACTACTTTAAAATACTTGAGGTAGAACTTTGTCATCTTTTGAGATTCTTCCCGAGTCGAATTCAGATTAGTCGGATTCTACAGGATACCGGATACCGGATACCGGGTGATTTATTAAAAAAAAAACAATAGTAATAGGATTATAAACCCCTATATTAATAAATATAACAGACAACTCAGTTTACTTTCAAAAACATTTATTGGTTCTAATAAAAATATATATTAAATATGAATTTGTTAACTGATAAGCCTAGAAAGAGACATATAATTTGAAAGTGATAAAAAAATAAAAATAAGTTCATAATTTTGAAAAAGGTCAAACTATATATTATTAAATGAGTCATTTAAAAATTTAAAAAATTTTATATAATTACATATTTATCTTATTAAGTTTTATATTTTTAATTTTACTGAAACTTAAATTTTTGGCTTTATTATAATTTGAATTTAATAAAAAAAAAAGGAAAAAAAAAGGTTTTTAACAACACTCGTGAATGGTGTAGTATAAATGGGTTGTACATGACCAATCTTTTTTGGGACTGCAGCTGAAAACATAGGAGAAGATGGTTGGATATACATATCAATCATTCAACAACCAACGACTCCATGCACGTTTGCTTTCATGACAATTCAACTGTTTATCTTCACATCTTAATTACGCCCCTCCAGTCCACTACTTAAGCTCCAAATTTTAGCCTATCAATCTTCAATTTCATTTGAGCTTGCCTGCCTCGTTGACAACTTAGAAGTTTCTTCCAAGCAAGAATAGACAAATAGTGCCAGCTACAGTTTTTTTTTTTTTTTTTTAAAGAAGAAAAAAAGACAACACTAGCATATTAACAAAGAGTTCATTAATGAATCGATAAAATTAAGGGACAATGGTTAGAAATTTAATTGGGATTACTATTAAATATTATATAATCAATAACATTTGAAAATAAAAATTACAAATAAATGACGAACATAAATTTTATAAGTAAACTAAACCATTTTATATCGAATAAATTTTAATAAAATAATGATTAAATTTGATTAATTTAATCTTTTCAAAGATTGCAATTTAAAATATATATGCTAAACTCTCAAAACTATATTTAAACTTGTAAGACGGGTACTTATTTGATTAGGTCCAGAATCTCATGAGAGCCAATTAAAGTTATTTTCTCTTTTGTAGGGGGTGAAATTAACCAATCGATCTACCATTAAATTATACCAACCAAGTCGATAAATTTGCTGATTCAATAAATGTTTGACTAATTTTAACTATTTCCTAATTTTTTCACTTCTTTTATGAATTTTATATTATATATGGCATCAATAATAAGTTTGATAAAAAAATTTTTAGATATAAGGATAACTATGATTTAGAAGATATTTAATTATAAGACTAAATATAATTTTTCTTAAATTAAAAAAACTATTAGTTAATATGTAAACAATGCAAGTTTTCTCAAACATCATACTTAATGATATTTTACTTTATAAAATATTTTTCTGTTAAAATACTTAAATAACTTTAATTGTATAGATCAGATGATATAATTACATTATGTGAAAATGACAAAAATTAATTTTAGATGAATTTAAAATGAACATTAATAAGTATAGGAATCAAATTAAATTATTATTTATGAATTAAATCCTTCAACTGATATATATATATATATATATAATCAACTAGATTACACTCCTATAAAAGCAACTATATATTTCAACCATTTGATGTATTATAATCTATAGTTGAGATTTTGTGTAAAACATATTAATTTTATATTTGTGTAATTTTTTTTAATAATTAAATAAAAAATAAAACAAAATAAGGATGTTTTGGTAATTTGGTCGCTATTTAAATCCTTATACGATGGGTTCACCCGTGTGTAATTTTGGTTTTAGATTCAAAAAAATAAAATAAAATAAAATAAATTGAATTTTTTTTAAAAATAAAATTCAAAAAAATGAATTTTTTTCATTAGATTATTAAAATTTTTTTTACCAACTACGTGTGTTTAAATCCTTACACGATCCATGTGCAACTTAAGTTTTAAATTTCAAAAATAAAAAAATTAAATTTTCAAAAAAATAAAATTCAAACAAAAAAATTAGAAGGGCAAAATGAACATAAAATTCACTCGCGACGACGGATACATGTTGCGGCTCGCGACATGTATCCCTCCCTGTCCATATATATATATATATAGTAATTCAAAATACATCGACATTTATGTTTAAGATTATAAACAAAGATCTACTAGGATAATACCTAAAATAAAAGGGACAAATAATAATCAGCTCAAACAACTAATGCCTAGAAACTAATTCCGTAAATATACATGGACTAATTTACTATTTATTGTGAATTTAAAAATATATTTTCCCACTTATTTTATACATATTTAGAAATTACTTCATATAAATGTTAATCACAAAAATTAAACTCTAATTAATCATATGGGAAATAAGAATTTATTTGCTTCAAAATTAAACTTAAAACAAAATAAACAAAAATAAAAATAAAAGTCATTCTGAAAGTGAAATGAAAAACAATCGTGAATAAAAATAAATTTTTTAAATAAAATAAAATTTTTTAAATAGTTGATTTTGATTGATTTTCCTTTGTGATGACATAGATTTAAAATTCAATATGAAAGTGAAATGAAAATCAATAGTAAATAAAATAAAATTTTAAAATGGCTGATTTGATTGATTTTTCTTCGTGAGTTGTCCTAGATTTCCATATCCATTGATTTCATAATCTATAATATTTTGTCGTTTGCTCAAAATAATATTATTTAATTAAAATTTAAAAATGAATATTAAAAATAAAAATTAACATTGTCACGAGAATAGCCAAATGATAACTTCAACTTCTCCTCAATTATAGATTCATATGACCTTTTTTGCAGCAGTAAAAAAATTAAATTACTTGCAAATAGTTTGATATTCGGTTTGATAAAATTCTTTTGAATTCGTATATTGAAATTCGTTTAATAAATAAGTCAAGTTCAAATTATATAAAATTTGGCTCGTAAAACTCACAAACATATTTGAATAGAAGTTAGCAAGATAGCTCTAATTTTAGTGTTAATTTATTTAGTAAATAATTTATTTTTAATTTTAAATATATAATTTATATTTTTTAAAATTTTTTAATCTTATTTAAATTCATAAACAACACATAAATACTAAATGACATCACAAATTCAACTAAATTATAATTAAAATCCAAACTAGTTAAAATTTAGCTCGACTTATTACACTCCTAGCCTTCAATTAAAAAATCCAACACGAATAAATTAGGATATTGGCTCTTTCTGGCTGACCAATAAGCGAACATAGGTGAGATAACACAAAAGTGCACATTTATTGAGTACCATCCCACTGTTGATTTGGAAACTTGTAGTGCTGTTCTGCTTAGGACAAAAAGGAAAAAAAAAGTTGATGGCGGTTGTGCATAGCATACGATTACTTATGTTTCTTCATAAAAGTTAATGACTACTACTAATTAAATACTACTTCTTCTATTTCATTTCAATTTTCTTTTAAAATAGTATTATAAAAATTAAAAATAATATTTAATAGATATAATTATAGATGTAAATGACTATATAACTTTTTTTTTAAAAAGTCTAAAAATTAGTATAAATCACAATTACTCTAATAAAAAATTTACTATAAAATCAAGATATAAATAAATTTTATTAGTAATTTAAAAAAAATAATTAAAATGAAATAAATTTTATTTTTTTAAAAGACAATTAGAATTGAACAGAGGATAAAATTTTAAATTCAATTTAATTTCATATGTTGGATATGTTCATCCCTTCAAGGGAATACATATATTTCATATTCCGTCCAAAAAAGAATGACAGATGTTTATATTTCAGCCGGTTTAAATGATTTCTCCTAAATGTATACTTACTTTAAATTTCAATTAAAATTGTTCAAAAGCTAATTAAAAATGTTGTTGTACACAATAATTAATAATTAAGTTGTTCGTATTAAATGTAAATTCATTTCTTTGCCAAATAATTTTAAAAATAAGAGTAAATAATATTTTTTCTAAAATTTAATCTAATTCACACTTTTCTTTCTTTTATTTGAAAATCAATTTTTTTTATTTTCAATTTTTATTTTGTCAACACTTTATTCCTTCTAATATGATTTCAGAGAATCTCTTATATTAAAAAACATTTTAGTCCTCTATTTTATAAAAAATGTACAGAATTAATCTCTCTATTTAAATAAAATTAAACATGTTAATTTTTTATTTTTTAATTTTTAAGAGTAACTATTTTTTCTAACACTTGCACATATTTCTATCAACAATATATAATTAAAACTCAAGCCATAATTTCAATGAATACATTAATTTGCTTGATTTCACTATCAAATTATTCAAATTTTTAGTATTTAATTTGAACAATTGTAATTTGTAAAGTTATTTAAAAGAAAATTAATTAAACTAATTGCAAAAAAAGTCAATATAAAATAAAATTAATGAAAATTTATTCTTTAATTTTCTATTTAATAGATTAATTGATGTATGAATAGGTGTTAAAAATTTAATTGACATTAATTTAGGGACTAAATTATTTTATAGTATTTAAATAGATGGACTAAACTATTCCATCTTTATAAAATATAAGAACTTAAGTGTTTATATATATATATATATAAAAGATTCACTAGAATCCTATCAAAAGAACTAAAATGTTAACGTAATGAAAATTGAGAGATAAAAAATTTCAATTTTCAAACAAAAGGTAGAAAAGTGAGAAAAATACAATTCACCCTAAAATTAAAGATAAAAATAAACTGCTTTTTTCATCATATCCCAATATGCATAGATTGAATACATATTATAATATTGTTTTATTTATTTATTTTGCGGAGAAGAAGCCATTATTGGCCCCAATTTCTTTAACTTACACACGGAGAAATTAATACAGGAATGGGAAAATATATAAAAAATATATATATAAAATACATCTTCGAGTATCTGTGCAAATTCAAAAGAATTTTTTTTTTTAAAAAAAAGTAATAAATAGGATATCTAATAATACAGTGTGGCAAGGAAACTGTGAGGAAAAAGTTAAATAAAAAAAAACAGAGAACACAAAAGAGAAAAAAAAAGATGGTTAATGCAAATCACAGAAAACTTCTGTTTTTTAAGGATGCAGACAAGGAAAGTAAAAAGAACCCAAAACCCAGGCAACCACATGCTTTTAGAGCTTTGAATCATATGAAAATATATATATATATATATATAACATATATAATACTTGAATTGGCTTGTAATGCTTTTAGAGCTTGACAACTTCAGGAATATGAACTGGGTACTTATCGATGCAATCAGCCCAGGGCCCATCCGTTGGTGTTTTTATTGTTCTGTTGCACTTCCAAACTGCACTGTTGCACTTGAATCCACTTCCAAATGCGATCTGCCAAACCCTATCTCCTTTCTTCATTCTTCCTTTTGCTTCAATGTAACTTATTTCATACCAAAGTGATGATGATGATGTGTTCCCAAATCTGTGCAGTGTCATTCTTGATGCCTCTACATGTTCTCCTGACAGCTGCAAGTTCTTTTGCAGCTCATCTATCACTGCTCTTCCACCAGCATGGATGCAGAAGTGCTCAAAAGCCTGCTTGAAGTCTGGTATGTATGGCTTCCATTTCGGGTTAAAGATCTTTCGGCCGATGAGCGTAAACAAGAACAGGATCTGCTCAGATGCTGGAAGTACTAATGGCCCTATTGTTGTTATGTTAGATTTCAAAGCTTCACCAGCTATAGCCATCAAATCTTTTGACAGATTGATTCCTACTTTGCCTTCTTTATCTTCCTCTTCATACACACATCGATAAGCTTTGTCATCTGCGCCTTTATGGGTTCGGACAACGTGAACCAACCTGTATTTGGCTCGTGAGCGCTGAGACCTGCGGTTGGATAACAGAATTGCAGCACCTCCCATGCGAAAGAGGCAATTCGGAAGAAGCATAGCTCTTTCATTACCTTGGTAGTAGTTTGGTGTAATGATCTCTGTGCTAACAACAACTGCATTTGAATTGGGATGTACTTGGAGCAGATCGCGAGCCAAATCGATAGAGATGAGCCCTGCACTGCACCCCATGCCAGAAAGATTGAAGCTCTTTATGTTGCTCCTGAGCTTGTATTTGTTAATAATCATAGCAGACAAAGATGGCGTTGGAGAGAAAAGACTGCAGTTCACTATAAGAATATCAATGTCTTTAGGTTTCAGGCCTGTCTTGTTGAAGAGAGAATCCATAGCAGAAAAGATAACAAGCTCAGCTTCACCTCTAGCAGCCTCCATTGTTGGTTTAGGAGGAATATAATGGATAGCAGGAGGCAAGCAAGTTTCTTCACCAAGACCAGACCTTTCAAGAATCCTCATTTGGAACTCAACACTCTTTGGATTATCTTTCAAAATAAGCCTGGAATGCTCCATGAAAGTAGAGAAAGGAACTCTGCAAGTAACTGGAGGCTTGTAGCAAGCATATTCAACAAGGTAAATAGTTCTCGGCTTGGACATGAAGTAGACGGTAGCAATAAAGATGATAAGGAAAGAAGAACAAAGAATCTGAACAAGATCAAACTGAAGTGAGTTCCAAAGATTCAGGATTTCATCAGGGCCCAAACGAAGAACCTCAATAGATATGCCAACCATAACAGGTATCAACAGCAGATAAAGAATGTGATTAACAAGATACTGATACCCAAGTTTGACATACTTGAGCCTAACAGAATTCGAGAAATCTGGCAAGATTTGAGGCATTTTTTTTTTTTGACACTCAGGGAAAGGAAGAGCTAGAGGTTTTTTTTATTTAGTGCAGAGAAGAGAAAAAAAATGTATGATTTGTGAGGCTATTAGGCAATGAGGGAAGGGGAGAGGAGGGTGGAGATATAAAGGCCAAAGGGACCAAGAGCAATGAAGGAGGCAGATGAGAAGATTAAATGAGAGACACACGTCACTCAACGCTCACATAACTTGCTATTAATTTTCCTCTTCTCTCTTTTTCCTTTCTTTCCAGTTGTAACAAAACACCCAACATATACCAACTAGCTCTTTTCTTGTATCTCTCTCTATATTGCCATTGTTATTGCTATGGCTATTTCTAGCTTCTCCCATTTTCAACTACCCATTATCTCCTTACTATTTTTTTCTTTTTTTCCTAATGCTCTGAGCATCTTTTATTAATTTCTTAAATTCCTTTTAATAAATAAAATTTAATCTGTCAATGGCTCATAATCTAAGTAGTAAAATATTTAGAATTTTTTTTTAAGTGACGTAGAGAGAGTTTAACATCCTTTATAAGGTCCATCCCACTTGATCTAAAGTAATAAAAACTTTTATGAATATTAAATATCGAAAGTAATTGTACCAAAAATAATCTTGTTTTACTGAGTAGTTAACATTATTTTTAAAATTATACAATGTTCTATTTCAAACTTAGTAACATGGAAATGGAAACAAATGCAAAGAAATAATGTTTATTTAAATATTAAAAAAATAAAAAAATATATTTCTAAAACATGAAAACATCAACTGATTAAGATTTCGTACATCCTAAACTTCAGTTTGAATGAAACTAAATAAATTAAAAAAATTAACATATGCATTCATGATTGAAGGAGGAGTTGCATAATTAGGAGGGCAAATGAAATTAATCTTAAGCACTAAATAATGGAAGAAGTTGGTATGTGTAAGTGTCATCATCGGTGTGCATTAAATTAATCCAAGTTGGATAGAGAAAACGAATGCTGGAAAAAGAGAGCATTCACACAAAAATTAAGCATATCCTGCAAAAGAATACATAAAAAATCAGCAGAGGTAATGGACTTTGGTGTTGACTTCCCCAACTATACAACTCGACAATTTGTTTTGATACAAATACATTCAATTACTCAAAAAGGATAATTTGGAAAAAGTCAAAGTAAACCATTATCTTAACTTCCTTTTTCCTCTTTAATTGCTGCTTTACTTGTTCCGGTCACTGCCTGGGTCAGGGTTGACCGGGTATCCAAATTATTTACATTAAGTATCGGTATCCACTGTCAATTCAAATAAAATTATAAGAATGATAAAAGTTTTCTAATAATTAATTTAATTCAATTAATAAAATTAAAAATTTAATTAAGTATGATCCACAGTTAAAAAATATTTAATTTTTGAGATAATTACTATTATCTCCTGAGGTTAGGGTCTAATTACTAGTCTGTTCCTTCTGTTTCAAAAATTAATTAAAAATCCCTTTAAGTTTGATTCGTTAAATAATTTTCTCCTTCTGGTAAAAAGTGTAAAAATATTCTTGAAATATACTATTAGTCAAAGTTTAAAATGTCAATATTTTCAAAAATATTTTTTAATTTTCAAACTAAACTTAATTTAATTAAAATTACAAATTACAAATATTTTTAAAAACAAAATGCAAATAGTTTTATACTGTAACAATGTAAAAAATTTAGGAATTAAAAAAATTAAATATGGTATAATATTATAAATTTAATCAAATATTGAGAATAAATATGCATTTTATAATATTTAATTTTAACACAAATTTTTGTTAAATTTTAATTTAATTTAATTTGATTTAATTAAATCATAGCTTAAAATTGAAAAAAAAAATTTAATTAGAGGTTGTATAATACTACAAATTTAACAAGATGAGAATAAATATATTATATTTTTTTATTTCAATTATATATATATAGACTAAAAATATAAAAAAATGATCCCATTATTTTTTGGTCAATTTGAGAATGATTATAATTCTTTGAGCGTTTGAATATCACGACCTATGCAATTAAAGGTTATTTTATGCTAATTATTGATAATATAAAAATAATTATCTAAACATATTTATATTAATTTCATATTTTTAACAATTATTCATAATGTAAATTAAATGCATAATTTTTTTTATAAATCATAACAAAATAAATATTATTTTAAATTATAATTAACAATTAAATAATTATAAATAGTTAAATTAAGTATTAATATATACTATTGATAATATCATAACTTCTAATATTTTCATTGTGGTTGATGTTTTTAATAGTTTTATAAAATAATTTTTATTAAGTTAATGTCAATTTTTTATTTTGAATATAAGTAAATTTTAATTCTTTAGAGTTAAAAAGAATAATTTAATAAATATATTTTTAAAATAATGTACTTGTTGTTGATAAAAAAAATCTAAACTAAAACATAAGCTATCAATTTTAAAATTTAACCAATCACTGTTATTGTACCTATTAAGGAGTGAGCAATTAACAGTTTTTTCTAACAACCATGTCTTTTAATTGGAATGAAGTTCAATTTACCCTTTAAACTTTTTAAAAAAATTAAAATTGCCTCTTTTTTTCATTTTTCATTAATTTATCTGCTGAATTTTATAATAAAGTCAAAATAATTCTAAAAATTTCATTTATACCCATATTGTATAATATATATAAAAATATCACAATAAAAATTATATAAGAAATCCATAAGAGTAGTTAATTAGTCCATATATTTGAAAAAACATTTATAAAAAATTAAAATTTTATTTTTTTAAAATTATGGCCAAGGCCTAAAATATATTTATAATATGTTATATTACTTGATAAATTTATTTATTCACTAGTAATTTTTAATAATTTTAAAATATCAAATTTTTTTATTTACTTATATTATTAATTTGTTTATTGATATATATACTATCAAAATATTTTAAATTTTTGAAGTATTTTAATATTTATATGACATGTTAATTTACATATAAATAATATTATTTTAAATTATTTATACTTTTTACTATTAATTAGTTGTATTAAATACATTAAAATTACATTTAATTTAATTATGGATGATATAAAAAATAAAAAGAAGAAATTAATCAGTTAGCAGTGGCATTCATGTATAAATTCAATAACATATTAAGAATAAATATGTCATTTTATGTTAATTAACGTTTCTTTTAGACAAAAGGAGAAAATTGTTTAACGAATCAAATTTAAAATGGTTTTTAGTTAATTTTTGAATCAGGAGGGGGAAACTAGTAATTAGACCCTAACCTCAGGGGGATAATAATAATTATCCCTTAATTTTTATACATATAATGTTCAATAAATATTTTTATTGTAATAGTTAATTACTTAAAAAATTTTACTCACAGATTTAATCTAACATATAACATTTCAATTTCATCTTTTACTTATAATTAAAAATTTCTTTTTAATTTTGGTTTGTATCTCAACTCTCACAGTCTATTTTCTCTCTTTTCTATTTTATTCTGTTAGGAAATTTAAGATTGTGTAAACGCACGATAATCAGAAAATTATTTGAGATAACAAAAGAATACGACAATAATAGAGAATATATATAAAACACACCAATTTAACATGATTTGATGTAAGTCTATGTCTACGGGTGAAGGAGGCAACAAATTTACTAAACGAAACCAAGAGTACAAGAAAATAATATGGAGATCAACAATCGACCCTTGAACCCAATTAGACCCAAATAAACTCACTCAAAAAATTTATTACCCTTAAAAGAGAATAATTAGTCTCTCACAAGATATCAAAATAAAAGACACAAGAGCTTATATCTAAAACATTATGATGACACCCCTAATGCCTTTTTGGCACACTAATGCAGCACATCCAATGTACATAACTGTGGCTCTATTTATAGATGAATAAATTGTTCTTCTTCACCAAGGACACCCTTCAAATAAAAAAAAATGTAATAGTTTAATTTCTAACACAAATCAAATCCTCTTGAATAAAGATTTTCTTAACTTGGCCACCAAGTATATCACAAATGCACTTGAACTTGAACAAATGATATTATAGATCCAAAATTTAAGGCACATATTTAACATATTCTTTCTCTATTGTAGAGTACTCAATGCGATGAGTGAAGAGACTTTAATAGCAGAGTGAAGATTAAGCATTTGTAGAACTTATCCATGTCATTTCAAATTATAGGTTCATATTAATATATGTCAGCAGTAATCTATTGGATAAACTATTTTGTGACATTTTTATAGGTTGTCATACTAAATTATAATTTTAAAAAATTTAGATGGTTAATTATTAAATTTTAAAAGTTCAAATTCCAAAAGTGTCTTTATCCCTCACAAATATGTAGAAATTTCATACATCTATTTTTTGCCAAATATATTGTACTATCGAGCTCCAACTGAATTCACACCATAAGTTCTAACACAAATAATAATCTATTAAAAGTTAAAAGTGCAAATTGAACTTTTAACTTTTAATACATTATTATTTTTAAACAAATAAAGTCAACTAACAATATTTAAAGCAGCATTCAAAAAAAAAAAAATTTTAAGCACATCTTATATAAGAGTATTGTTTGAAATTTGATAACGAAAACAAGAAAAGGTTTGCTGCTGAAAAAGTGAAAAGTTTCTACCTTATCTCGCCGGAACCCTAGCACAATCAGGAATGCCAATATCGTCGCCTTAAGCCCTAAGATCATAGACATTAACATGGTGAATACCTAATTGTGTGTAATGTAAATAAAAATAGAAATAAATATTTTTAATAAATAAATAAAACAGTTTGATGTGAAAATATTTTTAATATATATATATAAAGATTTATTTTTTATATTTAAAGTATAAATTAAAAAAATTAATTTAAAATTTTTAAATATTCACGAGGATATATTTATCATTTAAAATGAAGTTTTATATAGTAAAAATACAACATTATTTTTAAAATAAAAATAAAATTTTTAGTCTATTTTTGTAGGAGTACAATTTGTACTATTTAACATTGTTCTTTTTTTTTTTTCAATAAAAAAAAATTATCCAATTTTATTCATTAATTAGTCTGTAATGTTAAAAAAAAGTCCTACAACAGCAATATATGTTAATTCAAGTAGTAATGAGTATAAATTTTCTCAAGTAAGTTCTCATATTCGAATATTATAATATGGAGAAAATACGTGTTAAGAAAATTTTATTTTCTTTATAAATTTATTCAACTTGAACTGCAGATTAGTCAGACCTTTTGTGACTACTCAGTACAAAAAATATCAGATTAAAAGATCCTATTAAATTTAACTTCACGCTTTTTTTTTTAAAAAAAAATTGGAGAATAAAATGTAAACATGGCTAATAACTCTCCCTAACAGCTATGTTTAAAATAGGCAAAAAGCTAAGGCATTGTTACTACATATTAAGTTTGGGTTTTGTTGGTATGATTAATTTGTTTCTCGGAAGTATTTGTATGTACTATTGCGACTGATACTGACAGTTGGGTGCATAGATTATATATACAGATATGTATGCAAGTTTTCATCCTTATATGGTTTTGGTGTTGTAATTAATCCTTACTGATCACCAAACTAAACAATTGACCCATGATCTATGCATATATATATATATATATATATATATATGTGGGGTTCATAGCCTAAATATTTATATATAATTCTCATTATTCAAAAGTGGATTGTAGTTGTTAGGTACAAACTCATTTTCTTGGGGCACATTATTAATGATAATTCTTGTTAAATAATTAATGAATTGAAAAGGGGCGATGAAAGTGTTGGTTTCTTTCTTGCCCAAAAGAACACTCCAGCTAGCTAGTGAATTTCTTGTCAACATTAACATTCAATAAGAAGTAGAATATTAAGAAATTAATAGCCACTAAAATAATCACCATGCTGAATTATATTTACCATGCATATTATATTTTAATTAAATCGTTCTTGTTAAAATTAATTTTTTTATTTTTTATTAGCAAGAAAGTTAATACATAATAAAAATAATTTATTTTATTATATTATAAAACTAATTATTAGAATTTTATAAATTTTATTTATTATGTTATAATATTCTTAAAGAGAATTGTAATTTTATTTAAATGAAATTATCACCAATATCACTCTTTCATTGGGGCCAAATATTTACACGTAAAGAAATAGACCAACTAGTCAGTAAGATCAATTAATGACACACTGAAATATGGTCCAATATGTAGTTAATTTCGATAAGCAAATAAACTTCATTAATTTCTATGTCCACCCCTAAAAGAAACAGAATTAAAAAGGATAATTATTAGAAAAAATTATACAAGAAGCATCCTACAGTTAGGTAAGGTTTTTTTTTTTTTTTTTCAATTTATTTTTATATTATTTTAAAATCTTTAATTTTTATTACAATGCATTTCATTATTTTATTAACTATTGTTAATAGTTTTCATTTTTATAATATTATATTAATATAATATAAATTTAATAATAAAAAGTAATTTGACACCTAACTAGTTATTGTAATTTTATAATTAATTAAATTAACATGTGTTTTAATATTTAATAAAAAAATAAAGATATTATGTTTAAATAAATTTATAATATATTTAAAACTCTTTTAATAGTTAATTTAACAGTAAATTATTTATTGTTAAAATTTTATATTACATTAATGTTACATAACTAAAAATTATGATAAAGTTAATAGTGCTCTAAAATATAACATGATAACAACTCACAAACTTTAAAATTTGTAAAATTGCGCATATGAATGGTTTTTTTTTTCTGTACTTTTCTCTTTGTTATTAATTTTCCCTCACCATCCTTTAAAAATTATTTTTTTTAATTTTTCAGTATTATGTTATTTATTTCTTTTATAAATAATTATAAAATAACAATTATATATTTCAATGGAATATATACATTTTTTAAAATAATTACTGTTTACTCTTCTATTTTATCATACTTACCTCCTTGAAATTTAAAAACATATATATTTTTTTGACGTTTAGCTCTTTTGTAAAATTTTCTTTTAAAATTAGTATTGAATAACTTAAGAAATTTAAAATGATTCAATTTATAAATATAATAATTTAAACACGAAATTGAAACAAAAAAAACAGTGTTTAAAGTTAATACAAAAACTCAATTGAATAATTTTTCAAATTGCTTAAAAGTAATTAATTAATATTAGATCAAGACTTTAATTAGATTAAAGTTAGTATTAATTATTTTATATATCGTTAAAGTATATAGTTTCCCATTTTATGGTCAATTATTATAATTTTAATACAAAAATTGACAAAATAAGTCTTAGGTGAATTTAAGAGAGCAAATAATAATTAAGTTTTAAATTAAAATTTATTTTAATTGTTTTTATTAGGTGATAGTGATTTTAACATAAAATTTTTAAAAAAAGAATAAATAATATAATGGTGTAAAAAAGATGAAATATATCATTTTTAAGCATCAAGTGGCTGGTATAAGAATATATCTAACCCACTTTTTATTTGACATAAACTCTTTCTTATAAAGAGTGATTGTAAAAAATAACACTTCAACCCAATTTTTAAAGCTAAATTATAGATTAGAGAGTGAGTTTGGAATTCACACTCTCTATATAAAATGTTAATTAATAGAACTCTATTTTCCGTACATATCCTTATTTTTCATTGGCTTCTTTTATTACCTAAAATTTATTCATCTTTCTTCCCACAATATTCAAAAATTAATATTAAATGTTTCTAGAATAAAACAAAATGAAGAGTGAAATATAAAAAATGCATTAGAATTAAATAAAATTATTTACTTTTTATATCTTTATTACCTAAAATATGCTCTTCATTTTAAAGAGCACTATTAGAGATGCTCTAATATAGTAAAATAGAAGGCACAAAAAGTAATTATCCCAAAGGAAAGAAACTTATCTGCAAAAGAAATTAAAAAATAAATAAAAACTAAGATAATACACCCAACAATTTAATAAATATTACATTTTGAGTATTTGTTTACTCCATATTCATATTATTATTATTATTATTAAATGTTGAGCTCCAAAATCATTAAAATCAAAATTTAACAAGTGTCTTAAGTATTCACCCTTAAAACTTTATTTGTAACATTTTTAAAAAAATTTAATTTTTTTTAAAAAAAATCATTATTTGATTGCAATATAAACTCTTTTAAAATTTAAAATTAGAGATAAAATCCTATTAAATCTAAATTGTTATATTATAGTCTAATTAAAATAACAAAAATAATAATAATATCATAAATAATTATGTCATCTAAATCAGTATTTTTTCTATTAAATTATATCTAACTCTCATCCTTACAATTATATCTCCATTAAATTATATTGCATTAACTCATAATTTAATTTGAGAATTTCTATTATTAAAAGAAAAAAAATACTTTTTTTCTCTATTTTTTCTTGACAGAA
Source organism: Mallotus repandus (assembly GCA_949671775.1). Taxonomy (NCBI): domain Eukaryota; kingdom Viridiplantae; phylum Streptophyta; class Magnoliopsida; order Malpighiales; family Euphorbiaceae; genus Mallotus; species Mallotus repandus. Next base: position 59,268 of record CATIWM010076560.1, read on the forward strand.
CCCATAC
>CATIWM010076565.1:0-12979 GCA_949671775.1 Mallotus repandus
GTTTTCATTATATAATTACCAATATCAATATAATTTAAAAACATTATTTTCTATAATACTCAATTTTCTTATACTATAGCGGTTATTAATAAAAGTATCAATTACAAAGTTTTTATTTCTTAAATGAGACCAAATCTTTCCAAGATATTATATACTATAATTTTTATAATTTTTAAAAGTTTCTATAATTTTTTATTTTCAATAATTAATTAATTATTAATTATTAATTTAATAGTTTAATTAATTTATTTAAATATAATTTCAAAATTAATTATTTTAATTTAAAATTTACCTTTTCAATATATTATTTAAAAATTATGATTTTTAATTGTAATGATAAATTATAACCACACATCATGCAAGTTAAATGTTAGTAAAATATATACAAATTAAGCATTTTTAATTTTTGAAGTTGAATGTTTATGCGTTGTGGAATTATTTATTTTTTAAAAATTGTATTTCTCATTAATTATATTTATTTTTTAACTGTGGACAATCGGTTTGATCAGCCCGCAACAAAAGCTCAATGATGAGATGTAATGATCACCAAATGTAAAAATTAGCCCAAAATCCTTTTGAGAATGGATTAGAAGCCCAAATTTCTTTTAGAAATGGATTAGGAGTCAAGCCTAAGAGCCCATGAAGCCCATTAGAAAAGTGCCTCAGCCTAGAGCCAATGAGGCGATGCCTGACAAAAGAGGCACCGCCTTTATGAATGCAGCTCGCTAAGGCAATGCCTCTTCATAGAGACATCGCCTTAGTGATGTCATTTTTTTCAAAAAAAGAGCATTAATGGCTGCTAAAATGCCAATGAGTTAATGTCAGCACATTGACACATTCCCCTCGGTAATAAGGAATGTTACCCACATAAGAGGAAGGGGCATGGGTGGCTGGAGAATTAAAAAGGGCAAAGAGAAGAAATAATTAAGGGATTTTTTGGAGCTGAAACTAGAGAGAGGAAAAAAATAGAGCATTTTGGGGAACACAGAGAAGAAAAAGAAAGCAGCTGGAAACAAAGGGAAGGAGAAAAAGGAAAGGAAAAGAGGAGTCTCAGAGTCTATTCTCAAAGGAACAAGGAATTTTTTTGCGTTCTGACAGTGCTTGGATCATAATCTACCTTTGAGGGCTGGCAGTTAAGGAAATCAAACTCGTCTAAGATAGTAAGAACCTCTGTTTTCATGTTAATTTTATAGTTTATATATCCTATTTCGTATTGTATGAGCAATTTTATATTTTAGGCATAACTTTTGCAAACTTGTGCATGTGTAGCTAGATCATTTACAATTAATCAAACCTTATATTTGATCGAAAAGGAAGAAGAGTTCAATTCATTTTTATTCTGCAATTAAAATTCAAATGCGACGCCTTATCGAAGGGGCATCTCCTTTGTGTCCTAAGGTGATATTCTCTCGCCTTAGTAGCCTAAGGCGACGCCTTAACGATCAGGCATCGCCACATTTCCTCCTCATTTTTATTTTTATTTTTGTTTATGCCATTCATTTGAATTGTTTAATGTTGTTTAGCATATGAGTATTTTATGCAAATTTTATTTTTGCATTCTGTAATTCATTTATTTCTAAAAATATTTTTAATTCAAGGTATGCATTTATCACTATTTGAGGTTTATTTTTATATATATTTGCATTTGTTAAATTTATATTTATTTAAATTATGATTTGATTTTGTTTCTGCGTTTCATGTGTGGATACCCTCGATTTGGTTGACCCGTAATGAAAGCCCAGTGATGAGCTAGTATAGATATTGAATGTAAGAGGACTCAAAATTTTCTTTAGAGTGGATTCGAAAGCCCAAAAGGCCTAGCTTAAACCCAAAAGCACCAAACTTAAAACCCACAAAAGCCTAAACTCAAAGATGAAGCTCCAGGCCCAAGCCCAAGCCTTTTGGCCCAAAAGCCCAAGCTAGGCCAGGGCGAAGAGGTGATGCCTCTTTATAGCTGACTTATGCAACATTAAATGCTATTTTTTGCTGTATTACATATAGGAATGGACCCACCATATCACATATCTGAAGATTTGGCATGAAAGGGAGACTTTTGGGGCAAAAATAAGGTGGGAAAAGATAGGGAAATAATGGAAAATGATGGTATTTTTATTTAACTTGATTTTTGGGATATTAAGAAAAGGCAAAGGAAAAAGCTTATGAAGGGGTTTTTAAGCTGGTTTTAGGAGGGAGGTTGGCCATTTTGAATAGAAAAAAAGAAGATTTAAAAAAACATTCTTAAGAGAAAAGAGAGAAAGAAAAGGGAAAGAAGAAGAAGAAATAGAGTTTTAAGCTTGAGAATCCATTTCCTTAAGAAAAAAGAAGGCTCTCTTGCATTCTAAGCATCTAAAACAACAATTTAACCTCTGAGGGCTCAATTAAGAGCTTCCAAACGTGCTTCAATCACTAAGAATTTCTATTTTCAAGCTTAAACATTCTTCATTTCATTTAAAGTTTTATTTCTTGATTTACATTGCTTGTTATTGTGTTTATGTTCATTTGAAGTCATATGTAAAGTATGATTATGTGAAATATTGACTATTAGTAGTAAATTTACATTTATATTGCATCTAGTTAATTTTCTTAAGATCTAAGAAACATGAGAAATTCTGTGCCTCTGTTGAAGAGGCGACATCTCTTTGCCATTCAAATTAAGGCGATTCTGAGTTGCCTCTTGACCATGAGGCAACGCCCCTCTGCTAGAATCCTGCTTGAGTTAACTTTAAGTTCTTAATGTTTATTTTGCATGATTTCTATTTCTTATGTATCTATACCATGTTATATCATAATTTTGCATATGATAATTGTGATGTTATGTCAGTAAGGCAAGTATTTATGTTTAAAATAAGTATTTGTATTCATGTGTGTAAAACTAATAAGTTGGACTTTCCCCTTTTCTTGATTGATTTCACATTTATGGAAAGTTTAATGCTTTAGGTTTTACAAGATCTTAATATGATTTTCAATTAAGGAATGTTTAATTCCTTAATTAGTTCGTGAGAGGGTTTTTTTTTTGTTTATTTTCCATTTATTGTATTCTCTATCACAAGATTGTAATCCTTAATCCTTTCTCCTTTTATTTTGAATGAATGTTTGTAAATTCGTTACCATTATTTGTAATAAGTGTTGGGTTAATAAGCATGAAAAGGACTAATGTGCAAACTTGGACATTAAATATAATACTGAAAATGAATGCAATTCAATGATAATAAGGAAATAATCTAATAATCAAAGATAATAAAATACAAAATATATATGGAGGCCAACCACAAGGTTAGGTGGGCATTCAAAAGCCCATACCCAATTTCTGAATTTGATTTCTGATGACGGCTTCTGGGAACGTCCGTGGAATTCAGTTATTGTATAGTGTGTCCTAGCTTTCATCTTGGTGGTGACTCCATCTCCATTTTGGTCCCCAAGCCCATTATGTATTTTTTAGTAGGCCTCAAGCTCACACAGTGTTGTGGTCCCTAAACATTTGGGCTCGCGTTAGACCCCGCCGCCTATAGTGGCGACTCCACTTGGGAAAGAGAAATTGATTCTAGTGTTTTATAATTTATCATCTTTGATTATTTTCTTATTTCCTTTGCATTTTCTGCATTCACTACACTTTTACATATAATATGCACAACAGTCCCAAACAACCCAACAATAATCATTACTCCACTGCCTACGTTTCACTCAAACCTGGTGGTGAAGTATTTGATTACTGACACTCATCGCATGTACTTATCCACGTCGCATGGACCCTTGAGTGGGGAGACGTAATGGAGGTATATAGCTGTAGGAACCGAAGCTTATTACCCTTGACTCAGCTCATATAATGACCTAGCAACTTCCCTCAGGATTTTTTCCTAAATGCATGTGTTTGATGCCATATAGTAGTTCTCTCTATAAAGTCTAAGCCCATTTAAAATGGACTATGTCAATATAGGCCTGTCATGCCAATTACGACCCATTATGTTGGACTTTGATTTTATTTAGAGAAAATGCTACTCAATTGTTAGTATTGTCTTGAAAGATTTCTTCTGTACGTCGATTTTATTATCCCCTGATGATAATTAAAACCTAGACTAAAAATTCTAGGAAAAAAAACTCACCCTTGAACATGTGTGTGGAAGAAATAAAGTTGGAAGGCTTAGCTCTATGTTTTGGTTATCTAAATGATTTTACATTTCATGCATACATGACATTCATTGTAATTTCTGAAAAAATGCATCTTTCTTGACCATGAACTTCTTCTTGTTTGGAAGTATATTAGAGGAAATTTGGCATATCAATATCAAGGATCCAATCAAATAATTGAGACCGCTTCACAAAGGACTAGAATGGTAGGACCCTTTAATTTTGATGTTGAATCTTTCAACAAAAGAACTTTTAAAAGAAATCAAGGATGACATGCGGCAAATGGTTAAGAACATGTTTGCCGAAACAGTAGGGAAGATTCCCTTTAATGAAGGAGGCTTTAAAACCAGAACCATTGATGGTAAGCAATCTAGAGAAAAACTAAAAACACCAGTAGATCCAACTGAGTCAGAATAGATGGAAAACATGCAAAGGTAAATGGATCAACTTCAGACTGCACTAAAAAAGCACGGGCTCAATCCTAACTCTATCGACTTAGATACAGACTTGGACTTGGAAAAAGAACCATTGCCCCTGAAATATCGATTCCCAAGCATGAAGAAATACTCTAGCACTGATGATCCTCACCTGCATCTGAAGCAATATGTCACTTACATGAAGGCCACTGGGCTATCTAAAGCTTAAATTTTCAAGCAATTTCTATTATCCTTGGAAGGAGCTGTTATCAAGTGGTACTACACTCTAGATGTGCATGTTCAGCAAGACTGAAAAGAGCTGTACTCAACCTTTATCAAGCAATATGGGCTGAATTCAAAATTTAAAGTTTCTCTTCAAGAATTACAGAATACAAGGCAAGGGTTAGGTGAACCTTTCACAAGCTTTTTAGACAGACGGAGAGGAAAGTTTGCCCAAATAAAGCAAAGACCTATAGAATCTTTTTAGCTAGTCATAGCCATAGAAGCATGTGTTTCACCTTTAGCCGAAAAATTGAAGGACATGGGTATAAGGGACTTCAAAGAGCTCTGCCATTTCAGAGTACAAGTTGAAGCTTACTTGAATGAGAGCATTCATGAATAGTCGTTGTTAGTTGTGGCTGTAATGATTTTGGATAATATTTTATTGCAATATTTTTTCTTTGTGCTAATAGATGCCTAACTGCCTAATTTACATTATTATAAATTTTTTTATGATTATGCATGCTATTTTATGCTTGAATGAGAGATAGATTAGAGAAAAAAATGAAAAAGAAAAAAGAAAAACCACAAATGAGAGGGATAAATATCATAATTGACTTTCATTTTTCTTTCAAGCACTTTCAACCTCAGCTTTTCCTAAAATGAATTCACCGTATTCACCAAGAAAGAAAAAGAAAAAAAAACAAAACATCAAAGAAAAGAAAAGAAAAAGAAGAAATAAAGGAAAATAAAGTGAAATGAAGGAAAAGAAGAAAAAAAAATTTTGTTTGTGCCCCCCATAGTTGAAAAGTGAATCCTGAAAATTTTCTTACAATGCCCATTTTTACAAATTAGTGCCAATAGTACTAATCTCAAAATCCCAATCCAAAAATTTCTACCCAATATGAGCTGAAAAATAGTAGGTCAGAAAACCCACAAAGGGCTGATCAATAATAAGCATAATATAGTGTGCATGGTTATAATGAAAGAGTAGTAATTTAAGATGGCCATGATTGACATATGTTAGCATGTGAAGTATCAGACATGGACTTTTTACAAGTTTTTGCAACAATCATTAGTATGAGTGACATCAATGTCCAATAATTAGCTGCAACAGAGCATTGAGTGATCAATAGTTACGGTGGTAATATAGACATCAAGCATGACAAAACAGTGAACAAGCATCAACATGAATTTGCAACCACCCATCTAGGTTTGAAAATAAGGGAAAATAAGAACAGAGAAAAATGAAAGAACAGAGAAAAATGAAAGACCTAGCTAGGTTTGAAAAATCCCAGAAAGGGAGCGACTTAGGCAAAAGAGGGAATATAAAATAAAATAGGTTGTACTTTCATTATGAGAATAGCAATTGGAGAGCTCATAAGATTCTACTTCATGATGCAAGAAAGGGAGGGCCTATCAATTCTTCAACCAGGAGGCGAATTTTAAAACAGAAATTGGGGGGGGGGGGGGGGGGGCAAGCACTATTATCCTATGACAGCGAAGTATTCCAAAGAGGCAACTAAGCTGAGGGCATTTATTGTTATCAACCCAATTTGATCATGAGAGGGTCTTAATTTCTATTCCATTTGGATATGTCGATCTCAACAACAATCTTTGATATACTCGATTTTTGAATTGGGATTCTTTAATATAATGAGGGCTAGTTCCCAAAGATTAGCCGTAAACAGAAAAGGCATTTGGCTAAATCATTCAAGATTTCCTGTTTCTCCTAGCTCATGCATACATGAAATTTTTGCAATAATTGTTTTGACATTTCATACTTGTTGGCATTAGAATAATGCATGTCTTTCACAAACATTACATATAAGATTATGTTGTCAAATTATTTTCGAAAGCTTTCAAAGATCACGATCATGCATACATTAGCTGTGAACTTTGTGAATGTGTCTTCTCAATAATAAGCTTGCTCCAGTGCCTATGATGTAGACTAGCTACCATTATCTTTGCCTGATGCCTTATCGGCTACATGGCTTGTTTTGTTCATTCCTGCTTGATGCCCCAAAGGCTATATAGCTTATGTTGTTTAATTTTGCTTGATGCCCCAAAGGCTATATGGCTTATTTTAGTCATCTTTGCCTAATGCCCTAGAGGCTATATGGCTTGTGTTGTTTAATTTTTCCTAACACCTCAAGGCTACGTGGCTTATTTTATTTGATCCTACCTGACGCCCCCGAGGCTAAATGGCACATGTTGTTTGTTCCTGCCTGACGCCCCTGAGGCTATATGGAACTTGTTGCTTATTCCTGCCTAATACTCCCAAGGCTATATGGCACTTGTTTGTTCCTGCCTAACGCCCCCGAGACTATCTGGGACTTGTTTGTTCCTGTCTGACGCCCCTGAGGCTATATGGCACTTATTTGTTCTTGCCTGACACCCCCGAGACTATATGACACTTGTTTGTTCATGCCTGATGCCCTTGAGGCTATATGGCACTTGTTTGTTCATGCTTGATGTCCCTGATGCTATATGGCACTTGTTTGTTCATGCCTAATGTCCCTGAAGCTATATGGCACTTGTTATTTGTTCTTGCTTGACGCCCCCGAGGCTCACGGTGAAAATTTATGTGAGTGGCTTCTCGGGAATGAAATTATCGAGATTCACATTTGTGAGTTACCTCTCAGGAATGAAATTCTCGAGATTTATGTTTGTGAGTGACTTCTCAAAAATAAAATTCTTGGGATTCACATTTGTAAGTTGCTGGTCGGGTTGTATCCCCAAAGTTCATAATTTGAGAAGTGACTGGTCGGGTTATATCCCCGATGTTCACGTCTCAAGGAGTGTTTGGTCAGGTTTGAATCCTTGAAGTGCATCTTCTTTTCTAAAGAGTGTCTGGTCAGGTTGTATCCTTGAAGTGCACGTCTCAAGGAATGTCTAGTCGGGTTTGAATCCCTGAAGTGTATCTTCTTTTCTAAATAGTGTCTAGTCGGGTTGTATCCCTAAAGTTCATATTGTAAGGAGTGTCTGGTCGGGTTTAAATCCCTGAAGTGCATCTCCATTTCCTTATTGAGTGATTTCTTATGTCAAAAAAGCTCAAGATTCATGCTTCAAATATTAATGAGCAGCTGATCAAGCCAGGAAAACCTGTGGATCACAGTCACATTTCCATCTTTTTACTGATTGACTTCTTAAGTCAGAAAGGCTTGAGATTCATGCTTCAAATATTAATGAGTGATTGATCGGACCAGAAAACCCGAGGATCACGGTCATGTTTCCTCCATTTCTTTACTGAGTGACTTCTCGAGTTAGAATGGCTTGGGATTCATACTTTAAATATTAATAAGTGACTGATCGGGCTAGGAAAACCCAAGGATCACTGTCACATTTCCATTTTCTCTATTGAGTGACATCTCAAGTCAGAAAGGCTTGAGATTCACTTCCAAATATTAATGAGTGGCTGATTTGGGCCAGGAAAACCTAAGGATCACAGTCACATTTCAAGACATTTTAGTAAGTTCAAACTTCAACCTCTCAGGTTTAAATTCCCGAGGCTGACAACACAAGCGAACCTCAGAGGTTAGGTATGTTATTTTTGTTGTTTACTGCTTTGTTGTGCATGTTGTTTTTTAAAAAAAATTGATTTTAAAAATCCAATTTTTGATAAACCAATGGGGCATACTACGGACACCCTCGGTTTGGTCGGTCTATAATGAAAGCCTAGTGATGAGATAGTACGGATACTAAATGCAAGAGGACCTAAAATTTTCTTTAGAGTGGATTCGAAAGCCCAAAAGACCTATCTTAAACCCAAAAGCACCAAACTCAAAGCCCACAAAAGCCTCAACTCAAAGATGAAGCTCCAGGCCCAACCAAGCCTGGGCGAAGAGGCAATCGCCTCTTTGCTCCTGGGCATCGGTAAGGCGATCGCCTCTTCGCCCCTGGGCATCGGTGAGGCGATGCCTCATCAAAGAGGCAACACTTCTTTGTAGCCGACTTATGTAGTATTAAATGTTACTTTTGGCTACATTACATGTAGGAATTGACCCACCATATCACATATCTGAAGATTTGGCATGAAAAGGAGACTTTTGGGGCAGAAATAAGGTGGGAAAAATAAGGAAATAATGGAAAATGATGATCTTTTATTTTAACTTGATTTTTGGGAAATTGAGAAAAGGCAAAGGAAAAAACTTAAGAAGGGGTTTTTTAGCTGGTCTTGGGAGGGAGGTTGGCCATTTTGAAGAGAAAAAAAAGAAGAGCTATAAAAAACATTGTCAATAGAAAAGAGAGAAAGAAAAGGGAAAAAAAAAGAAGAAATAGAATTTTAAGCTTGAGAATCCATTTCCTTAAGAAAGAAGAAGGCTCTTTTGCATTCTAAGCATATAAAACAACAATTTAAGCTCTGAGGGCTTAGTTAGGAGCTTCCAAATGTGCTTCAATCAGTGAGAATTTCTATTTTCAAGCTTAAACATTCTTCATTTCATTTAAAGTTTTATTTCTTGATTTTCATTGCTTGTTATTATGTTTATGTTCATTTGAAGTCATATGTAAAGCATGATTATGTGAAATATTGATTGTTAGTGGTAAATTTACGTTTATATTGCATCTAATTGATTTTGTTAAGATCTAAGAAACATGTGAATTTTTGTGCCTCTATTGAAGAGGCAACATCTCTTCAATGAGATGTCGCCCCTTTACGTTGAGGCTATTCTGAGTCACCTTTTGACACGAAGGCGACACCTCTATGTAGAGGCGCCGTCTCTCTACCAGAATCCTACCTGAATTAACTTTAAGTTCTTGATGTTTATTTTGCATGATTTCTATTTTTTGTGTATTTATACCATGTTATATCATAATTTTGCATGTGATAATTGAGATGTTATGTCAATAAGGCATGTATTTATGTTTAAAATAAGTATTTGTATTCATGTGTGTAAAACTAATAAGTTGGATTTTCCCCTTTTCTTAATTGATTTTGCATTTATGGAAAGTTCAATACTTTTGGTTTTGCAAGATCTTAGTATGATTTTCAATTAAGGAATGTTTAATTCTTTAATTAGTTCTTGAGAGGGTTTTTTTTTGTTTATTTTCCATTTATTGTATTCTTTATCAAATGATTGTAATCCTTAATCATTTCCCCTCTTATTTTGAATGCTTGTTACCATTATTTTTAGTAAGTGTTGGGTTAATAAGCATGAAAAGGACTAATGTACAAACTTGAATATTAATATAATACTGAAAAATAAGTGCAATTCAACGATATTAAGGAAATAATATAATAATCAAAGATAATAAATTACAAAACACACACGGAGGCCAACCACAAGGTTGGGTTGGCATTCCAAAACCCATATCTAGTTTCCGAACCCGATCTCTAATAATGGCTTCTAGGAACCTCCTTCGAATCTAGTTGCTATACAGTGTATCCTGGCTTTTATCCGGGTGGCAACTCCATCTTCATTTTGGGCCCCAAGCCCATTATATATTTCCTAGTTGGCCTCGAACTCACATAGTGCCGTGGTCGCCAAACATTTAGGCGTGTTTTAGATCCCACCGCCTACATTATGTTCTCTTATTTTTGCATTTTTATTATTCCAATTTTTATTTTATTGCCTTACTACTTATTGATTAATTGGATCTTTATTTGCTTAATTTTATTTTAAGAAATTAACTTGGTGGTTTGCTTTTGTAGGATTTTATTTGTGGAGTTGATTAATTTTAGTTTTCAAGAATCAATTTCTAGTGACATTTGAGTCACCAAATGTTTAAACTTAGTCTGGGAAATTTATTATTTTATCTGATTGTTTTTTATTTTATTTTTATATTTTTTTAATTTTATTTTGTATGTTCAAGGGTTGTAATTCATTTTTGCTTCCTCCCCTTCTTTGTATGTGTTTTATTTTATATATTTATTTTTTACTTGTTTGATTGAAGGGATGAAATTCTTTTCTCCTCCCCCCATTTCTTTTGCATGCACATTTTATTTTATTATGTGGTTAATTTAATTGTGAATATATGATGTGATGAAAATTGGGCTAAATTGCATGCAATTGGAATTAATTAATCACTTGGACCTTATTGTAAAATTTGGAAATCATTTAGTGACAATTGCAATTTGCATGTAAAATAAAGATATAAATAAAAGGTGATAAAAAATAAAACACAAACAGAGGCCTACCATAAGGTTGGACGGGCATTCCAAAAGGCCATACCTAGTTTTCGAGTGCAATCTCTGAGGATGACTGTTGGGGCCCTCCGTGGGATCTAGTTACTGCAAAGTGTCCTGGGTCTCATCCAGGTGGTGACTCCCATCTTCGATATAAGGTTAAAGCCTATATTATATTTCATAGTGGGATGTATTTATAGACATCCATTCTGGGGTTTTATCTACCACTTACTTACCAAAACCAATTTTGGTAAGATTTGACTTCCTATTCTATTTTAATTCTAATTCCAAATTAGAATTATTTCTTATTTATTTAGATAAATTTTACCTTAAATAAATTAGGAAATAAATAAATAAGTGAATAAATAAATATTTATTTATTTATTCACTTATTTATTTAATCTTTCATAGAGATAATTATTGGGCTAATTAACCTAAGTCTGCTTTGGGCCTGTTCTAAGTGTGCGACCCTATAGGTTCACACAACGTTGGTAGTGGGCCTAAAATTTCCATTTTAGCCCTCAAGTCATAATTGACTCTTGCAAGACATTATGACTACCCAAGTTGTGCGAAAGTTGATAATCTGATATAACCTAATCCACAGCGTGTATTATAGTATTTTTGTCACGTGATATCTTGATTGAACATAAGGCATGGATTATGTCATCCTTATATTGTTCAATCATATTATTTCTCGATCCCAAGTAGACTGATACTATAACTCTTTATTTGATATTGCTAACTCTTTATCAATACATTCTAGCATGGCCATGCATTTCTCTTCAGTATAACTCATCAAGAGGCCCACAAATATCTTCTCAAATAACTGAAAGAAAATTTCCATCTTAATCAATCACATTCCTCACACAACTCATTCCATATCCAATCACAACCTGTTTTACCATCCAGTTAAAGATGATGTAGGGATGTGTCAAAACACAGAACTCATTATGCAGGAAACCATGGTGATCTCAAGTCAGAGGACTCAAATAATACTACTGTGATGAGAATTACTTATGACGATTATCCATGTAGTATTCTCATAGTGGGTCGTTCCAATACATTATTTCTCTAAATATGTAACCATGAGTTTGACTTAATATCCCATATACATGATCAATAAAACATAATCATCAATCAAACTTATATTACTCGTTTATTCATTGTTGTTCCCACAACAATGATCAACTAGGGATATTTTTATTAGAATTCAAGTATCATCTAAAAGTTTTATTATTAAGTCACGTACTTGATGATCTTAGGTAGAATTAACTAATCAAGGGTAATACTAAAATTAGCCAGTAATAATAAAAATGCCTCTTTATTAATAAAATAGAAATATGAAAAAGTCAAAATGGCCATTACATAATTGTCCTAGGGCATATCATTAACCACCTGAGCCCACACGGTGCTATGGTCACCGAACACTTAGGCGCACTGTAGACGACGGGGTTTAGTGCACGCCCAAGTTTATTGCAACCGCGACACTGTTTGAGCTCAGGGCTCTAGAGAACACACTAACTATTGTCATAAAGACATGGCGTGGAGATGAGGAGTCGCCAGCCAGGGTAATAACTGGGACAAATTGAAGGTGGTGGTAACTCGATTCTCTAATACAAGCTAGCACCACAACCAGGAGTTATGGATATGGAATACCAACTTCTTTTAGTCTCGTGTTCATTTAGAATTATTTTATGAATTACTATCTTATTCTCTAATTACATGCAATATCATATAAACCCTAATTAAACATCCATCAATCCCAAAGGCAACCAATCATGAAAAAGCATATAAGAAATGCATTCATACAAAGCACATCAACCCTAGGTTAGCCTAATCCACATATTTTAATTAAAGTGAGCTAAGTTTACATATTTTAATTTACAAATGTACCTAAAGCTAATAGCCCTAATTCCTACCCAATTTTATTTAAATGAGCCTATGTCACATTCGTACCCTTAATTTAAGTATAATTGCATTCATTATGCATTTCATTTACATACAATATATTAATTTAATTTAAGTATAAGTTAGTATATATATATATATAGATATAGTTTTAGAGGAAATGACTCAAATGGAGTAAATGATT
>CATIWM010076571.1:0-10152 GCA_949671775.1 Mallotus repandus
ATTTAAAATATCTTCATTTAAAATATCTTTTTTTTCGTTGTTTAAACAAACAAACACAATTAGTATTACAATAGTCAATTTGCAATCTCTGTGGGATCGATATTTAATTACTACTTGTACGAATCCGTATACTTGCGGAAAACCATCAAAATGAATAATAATAAAATAATAATAATAATAATAATAATAATAATAATAATCATAAGGTGCATTCTATAGTTGTTTTGTTTTTTATAAAGTAAATTTCACTTTATTTATAATCACTATTGGATGATGAAAAATACTCTTATACTATGGTGATAAACACAAAGTAAAAATAAAGTATTTGGAATACAAAGTAATAGTAGAATCTCCATAATAATAATACCTTTTCCTTTTTTTTAATATTTTAGCTAAATAAAATATCTAATAAAGAAAAATAAATTTCATTAATAAAAAGGAATTACTTTTATATAATAATAATAATAATAACAATAATAATAACAACAATGTGAATAATGTGGCCTCTAAAATAAAAAAAAAATATTGCTAATATTCCAGTAGTCAGATTATTTTTCAATTTAATTAGAAAAAGTAAAGAATAAATGTCATTATATTATTAATTTTTATTTTTATTAGATTTTATTATTGACGAAAGTACTAAGAGTTAGAGCATCACCAATAGTGCTTTTTAAAATAACGAGTATATTCTACGTAATAAAGAGTATTTTAGAGCATCTCCAACCCACTCGTTATTTAATTAAAACTTTTTATTATAAAGAGTGATCGTAAAAAATAGAACTTCAACCCACTCTCTAAATCTAAATTATAAATTACAGAGTAAATTTGACTTTCTACATGTAGAGAATAAAAATTCACTCTCTATACAAAAGATTAATAAACACACTTCTATTTTCAATAAATATCATTATTTTCTATTGGCCTTTTTTATTACCTAAATTTTTTTTCTCTTTCTTCCCACTATATTCAATAATTAAAATTAAATGCTTCTAGAATAAAATAAAATGAAGAGTGAACTATGAAGAATGCATTAGACTTAAATAAAATTATTTGCTCTTTATATTAAAAAATTCCTTAAGATACTCTTTATTATCTAAAATATGCTCTTTATTTTAAAGAGCACCATTGGAGATACTCTTAAAATATAAAGAGCAAACAATTTTATTTAAAAGTCAATGCATTCTTTATATTTTACTCTTCGTTTTGTTTCTCAGAAGAATTTGATTTTAATTTTTTTCCTCCTCTTTTTACAAGAAAAGAAACCAACAGAAAACAAAGATATGTATGAAAAACATACGTGTATTAATTAATCTTTGTATATAAAGTGAATTTTTGCTATCTAAACTTACTCTCTAATCTATCATTTAGATTTAAAGAGTGGATTGGAGTCTTGTTTTTTACAATTACTCTTTATAATAAAGAGTTTAGGTTAAATAAATAGTGGATTGGAGATGCTTTTAGTAATTAAGGGTTTAATCATTTTTTTTAATTGTTAAGGTCTTATGGGATAAAGAGAACATTAGGAGTTTAAGTGTAATTTGTTAAATAAGGTAAGGACTTTATAGTACTCTTGGCCTTAAATAATAGCAGAGGCAGCTGCTAACGCTGTTTTTAGCTAAGCTTGTTGGGTTTTGTTATTTTTTATTTTTATTTTTTTGGGTTTTATAGAAAATCCATTATCTCCCTCGATTCTTAATGAAGCGACTCCTCCGTTTCATTTCAATCATCCACAATTGAAACCAGTTTTGTCTTTGTCAAATGCCATTTGGGTATTTATTTTGGTCTTCTGTTACCTTCCTTTCGTTTTATCTTTAACAGCAGTCGGATCTTTCTCTACTTTGAATGCGTGCGTCCTCCTTTTTGCTTTTAAAATTGTTGCTATTCCTGTAGTTTCATCGCCTCTTTGGACTGTTTGGAGGGAAATGGTTGAAAGGAAGCTTTTCAAGACCAAGTTATGCGTTTTGTATCAAAAGGGTCACTGTCATCGCCATAATTGCTCCTATGCCCATGGAAATGCTGAGCTTAGGCAAATGTTCACTTCTTACAATGGTAAAAGAAATTTTTTTCCTCCTTACGTCTCCTTAGCTTTGTTGAGATTGTTTTGATCATTTTGCTTCAGTTGTTTTTACTTTCTTTTTTTTTTCTTCAAGAAACAATTGGAGCAATTAATGCAGTTGTTTGAACTTGAAACCTGTTGTTGTTGTTGTTTTCTTTTGGAAAATATTGCAAATGCAAGAATTCAATTTATTGAATTCAATTTAGTTTTTTTAGTTTTAGGAAGTCCATGGTTGCTATAATTTAGTTCCTTTAACTTTTCGTAAGACATTAAATCATGGCAAACGATGACAAGATTATGCCAAAAATTCAATTCATTTGAAATATTGCACGTTATTAAGTCCAAGAAAGGCCTATGAGAATGTTTATCGTGCTATATATTTCTGATCCAAATATGGCTTTCTTACATCTCTGTGGTTTTTTCCTGGTGCCTTTTCCACTTGCCACTTTCAAAGCAGTTGATGAAATTGAATCTCCCGTGTTATTATTATTATTTTTTGGGGTTTCAGTGACCCATTCTTTTAGTATTTTTTATCCAAAACTTTTGGGGATGAGCAAGTAACTTTATGGTGGGGACTTGAATTTGTAGAATTATGCACATGAGTTATTGAAAAAACCAACATACATGTGACTACTGAAATGTATGGGGAGATTTGTGGCTTTATTGATGTAGTGATTGGCAATGCAGTTAAAATGACATCTGGAGATGTAAGTTGTATAATATCAACAGTGTAGCTTTCTAATATGGTAGAGGATTCGTACTGGGTCTCTTGGAGTTCATATTGTTTGATGATATTGAGATCACAGTCTGATTCAGTGAAATTCTAAAATGTTATCTCTTATATGCTCAACAACTGTATATTGGTGGAAGCCATGTTTCTGCATTATGCATCACTTCTTCTCGAGTGATATTGCAAAGGGATTTCTTAAATGAAGGGATCATGCATTTTTTATGGAAGTTATTTTCTGAAGAAACCAATTCTTGTTCGTATGATGTTGGATTGTCATTATTTCTCAATATGGCACAAGGGAGAATTCTGTGATATGTCATTATTTCTCAGTATGGCACAAGAGAGAATTCTGTGCTATGTACAGTTATATTGCCTGTCATATTAATCAACAAGAAGGTGGTGCACATCAATTGTTCTTATTCCATTCTATTTTGATATTTGGACAGTTCTACCGCTATCGTATGGTGAAGTTTCTGTTTTTATTTATTTCATGAAAGGATATTTTTATGTTCTCTTTGGAATTGTCAAGTGGGCACCATTATTTTTCATTATTATGTTACTCTTTTTGTTCCATGCGATGGTAAGCTTAGCCTCGTCATCATTTATGGGTTCTCTGCTTGCTGTTACTAGTTACAGGATGATAAAAAGATAGTGACAAATAAGATGTGCTGGGAATTGTTTTATTTTTTTGTTACAGGTAAGCGGGACAATCAAGGTGGTGACTTGAGGCATAAGCTTGACAAGAGGTTTTCTCCACATCATAGATATTCCGTAGCAAGAGATAGAAGAGGCCGGCACCCATTTCATGGTCAGAAGTTGCACCCCCTTATATCTTTTTGTATTTTATATTGTCTTTCTTTCATGTTGCATTTTTCCTTTTTTTTCGTATAAATTAACTGAGTTGTCATTTTACCTTCTTGGCCATATGTACCTCTGATATCTTTATATTGTAGATTTCATAAGTGAAGTTATTATTAAAGGATAGGTAGAATCAAATATTAGGTTGCCAGTATGATTATACACTGACCTGTAAGCATACCCTTACACATTTCTTTCTTTGTATGCAATTCAGGATGTAGCCCTTCCAGGTCCCTTGAGAAAAACATGTAAGTTAATATGAATCCATCAATTTCTGGTAGCATATATTTCTGACTTTGAGATTCTTATATTTTATTTCCAATAATTTCTGTATTATGGCTATATTAGCTCTGTTACTACTTTATTTTATTACCTTATTTCACATTCATGTTTGATGTATTATTCTGTCATTCAATGTATTTGAATTGCAAGGGAGTGAGTACCTAGATCTCCTGTGAAGTCTTTGTGACAGTTGTATTTTGGCCAACACAACAACCATGGAAATGAAATTTTGTTACTGTAGAAATTCTTCCTAAATTTTTTGGAATCTGATCAGTTCTATTTTTTAGAGCATCATATTTTTCTTTCTATGATAGGAAAATTTCCTTACCTTGCACATTGACAAATTAAAATTGAAAGAAAGCCCTTGGTAGGATATATAATATATAATATATTTTATGAACATTTTATGTAGTGAACAGCGTGGCTTGTGAATCGTTTCTATTAGGCTTAGGTGTTTGTTAAGTAATCTTTCGACAAGTTCAAATCATGTCATCAGGTAGTGTAAATAATATATATACATATATATATATATATATATATATAGATGTACATATATATATGTATATGTACGTGTATATGTATTATGTATTATGTATATGTATATATTTTCATTTAGTTGGAACACTCCATTTTAAAGGAGAGCTCCAAAATCTTGATGTAAGTCTTGCGAACTGATTATGTTTTAGGTGGGAGAAAAGACATTTGAGGATAAAAATCTTGATGCCAGTTGCGCTCTGCTTGTAGTATGAATGCTGATTTTTGTTTCTTTTTTTTATGTGTATATATGTTGAATGCATTTTTGCATTCCTAAAGAATTTTTATTTTCTTTTACAGTGACAGACAATGCGGTAGAAAGCTGCATCTTGATGGCCAAAGTGACTTTTCCGGAAGTTTGAAAAGCTCAGATGGGTCAGGAGATCAAGTTAAAAGAAGAAAAATCACATCAACTGATTCTAGAACTGCTCTTAAGCAGCAGGTTAGAAGAGTTTAATCTATTCAGTTCTTAACATCTTGCATATGTCACATTATGCGGCTTTCTTATTTTTATTTTTGTTTTTTGTTTTTTCTTTTTCTATAAATGTGCAGTTAAAAGAAGTGTGCTCAGAAATTATCATTCTTGATCAACAAAAATCTCAATTAAGGGTCAGTTTAATTAGTTATTTTTTTTGTTGGTTATGTCCTTTTTTGGGGTTATGACCCTATTTGATGTTTTTCTTTCTTTAATTTTTTTTTTCAAGAATATTTCCCTGGCCTAGTTTATTGTTTAAATGTGAGTTAGTAGTTTTTATAGTTCTCTAAGTTCTATAATTTTTTTTCCACGTCACATCTGATTCAATTTTTTTCGAGGATCACATGATATTCATGTTTTTTTTTGGTATTAGTGCCTCATTTTTGTATGAGACTGAAGCATACATTTTGATGCTTGATCCATGTATTTTCTGAAGACCTTGGTGCAAGAGAAAGTTGAAGAAGCAGATATCCTTACTTCCAGAAATAGGGAGCTTGATTCTCAGTTAACCAAAGAGAAAGAGGAATGTAAAAGGTAATTATTTATAGGATAAACCCATTATGAAGCCCCTGAACTTTGACACTTTATTCTATTGAACCTCTCAACTTTTATTGTGTTTTGTTAAGCCCTCAATCTTTTATTTTCATTTATATTCAAGGTAGTTAAAAGCGTTAGGCGCACTTGAGACAATGAGTCTTCTAATTGCCTGAAGCGCAAAAAAAGCGCTCGCCTGACCGAAGTAAGGCGCATAATTTCTAAAAGAAGATAACCTGCAAAACCCTAGGCTCCACTAAAAAATAAAAAGAAATATGAAAAGAAAAGATTTTTGAATAGAGTAGAAGTCTTTTGGCTGTAAATAAAATCAGACTTAATATATTTCTAATCATAGATTACTTTTTTAACTTTTTAACCTAATTAAATTAGACCTAAAATTAAGCAAGAAGACAAAAATATCCTTCAAGATAACAAAAAGACAGAAATTTTAATAAAGCGTACGCTTTTATTGCTTTGCGCTTCTCATAAAGTGCAAGCTTAAGCGCAAAAGGCGCGCACCTAACTAAACATGTCTGACTTGTTGAAGCGCTATTCCTAACGGGTTGCACCTAGGCAAGCGCTTTTTGCACTTTTGACAACACTATTTTTATTAAGGACAAATTAGACTGAAGTAACGAAACAGTGAAATAAATTTTGTTTACTCTGCCACAATTGTTTATGTCGATGGTAAATTTTAACAGTAAATGTGTCATTAGATTTATCAATTAAAGCAAATAAATTCCATGGACATTTTTTCTTGCACTTTGCTCTCACCCTTTTTCTTTCATTCTTCATAAAACATATCTCTAAACCTTTCATAACAGCGTATTTAGCAACAACGAACCTGAATTGTTGCACAATTCAGTTACTTCAGTTTAATTTGTCTTTAATTTATATGAAAATAAAAGATTGAGGGCTTAATAAAATATAATAAATGTTGAGGGACTCAATAGAATAAAGTGTTAAAGTTCAGGGGCTTTAGTGTGAGTTTTTCCTTATGTATATGATATGTACTTTTTTCCTGTCATTATTTCATCTACTAAGTATTCTCCAAGATGAAAGATCCTTTTTTTTTTTTTCCCCCTCTAATTGCTCCATGTATTGTGATTAAAATTTACAGGACCATTTCAAAAATCAAGAAGTTTGTCAAAGCACATAAGCATTATAAGCGGATTCAAGAGGAACTAAGGAGGTAAATTTTAATTTGTGAAATTTCTCTGATTGCTTGAATATATATTTTGTCTCAATCTATCACCTTTTCTTTTTTTCCCAAAGGTTCTCTAATCTAGGGGCTTTTTTTTTTTTTTTTTTTTTTTCTGGCATTAGGTGTTTTTCATAATTCAGTTAATTCATTGGAATGCATAGGTCACAAGGTCGTTTTGAGAAGCTAGGATATGAGCTTGGGTCTGTCATCATTACAACCGACGGTGATGAAGAGGATTCAAGCATTAATATCGTAAGTGATGGAGAGGCTCCTGGTAATTATGCTTTCAGCCCAAGGAATGAAGTGCAAAATAACTCTCCTCTTGGGGATAGAGCAGAACTTAAAAAAGGTGATATGTAGTTTCTTGAATTTTCATAATCATCAGCATTTTTTAGTCCCTGGATTCTGCATTTCACAAAATCAAACAGAAATTGAAATCCCAACAATATGGCTTGCTTCCCTGTACAGATCATAGGAAAATCAGTATCATGTCTACTATTTCAACAAATGTATGTGCTACATGCTTTTGGGGCAACAGTGGAAGAATAGGTTGTATACCTGCTCTGATTTATGCCATAATTTATCAATGAACCTTCACTATAACTGATAATTGGTTTCTCTTGAAGGTCATTTTAACATGATGCACATTAGTAAAATTGGTTAGCATGCTTGATGTCTCATTTCTGTCTGTACATGCTAAAATTTCATATATTCATATTTTTTTCATAAATACTTATTATATGAATTACTTAAATATTTGGAAAAACATATGTGGTTATGCTGCCGATTAGAATCACAGAAAAAGCAAGAGATTTTGTTAATGTAATATTTGTTTGAAAATGACAGGAGTGCTATTGTTGTTTCCTCTATCTTTTGTGTTTTCTTTCAATTATTTATTTATTTGTGGCTGGAAAGAATTAGAGGAAGTAGAACATAATTTTGGCTGTCGACAATTGATGGTCGAACAGGCTAAATTTTCAATATAGTAGTAGGCAGAAATTTTTTGATGTATGAGTGGGAGTTTCAACCCCATTAACTAGAATAGATTTAGCTATAATTAAATTTGGTTTCTGAACAATCACAAATATGAAGGCAACCACCACCTTGATATGTCAAATCTCTGAGATTTCCAGTGTCATTCATTAAATTAAACTTGATAGCATATAAGCATATTTGATGGTTCTTAACATCTCTAATAAGTCTTTGGACTCAAATAACAGCTTAAAATTGAATTATTTTTTACCAGGATGTAGGACAGGATAAACACATTCACTCAATGAAATATATTAGAGACCCAACCTGAATGAAATGGGCTGCTTTGGCAGTAAGGAATACCTGTAAGAGAATGGTCCAGCAGCTCAATCACATAATTGTGAGACTAGAAAAAGATTTCATAAGATCTTACTTTTATTTGAATTTATTATTTTCTACGTCACGTGGTTATTCTATCATTCAGTGGTTTGCTATTATGTCATTTGAAATTCATTTCAATACGTGGTGTCATCCCTGCTAATGTTTCCTTCCTTCAAAATGCCTATGCTGTTCCATAGCTGACATCTTTATGGAATTTTAGCAAATTTGAGCAGCAGTGGAGGAGACCATACTGAAAATGCTACACTGGGGAAGCTTTTCCAATCGAATGTAAAACCTGCTGAGATGAACACCAACAAGGAAGTTCCAGTGATGGGCAACGGGCAGGCCAGTGATCAGCCTAAAGGAAATGAATGCAAACAAATGAGAAGAAAGAGTGTTCCTGCTTGCATCTCCTCTGTAGATAAGGTTCTTGCTCTTTCTCACTCCCAAACCCCTAGTGTCCAAAAAGGGGAAAAAAAAAAAGAAAAACTCCAACTCTCCTTCCATACCTTTTTATTAATATAGGGAATTGTGTCATAGTTGTGTTCTTTTTCATCAACTTGTGGTACAGAGATTCATGTTCCATTAGATCTTGTTCCATCAAGATCATGACAGCATATGAGGTTTCATTGGTAATTTGGCAGAATGAGAGACAAGTGGATGCATATGGTAAATTAGGTTGTGAATCATTTTTTCAAATGACATAATATGTTATCAACATACTAAGAGTGTTTGAAATACACCATGGTGTCAACAGATTTACAGGGAATGCCTGAAACCAAACTAAAACATCATACTTTCATGATAGCAACATTGTGCCCTTGGGTTGGTAAACTCTGGCTTTTCCTCTTTCTCTTCCGCATGGAAACTATTTTACTGCCTAGTGGGACATGTTAAGTAGAATATTTGATAAGCTTCTAGGATTTTGATGCCATGATAATCTTTTAGAGGAACATAGGCAGAGAATGAAAGAACAGAGAGCTGCAATTTGGTTATTCATTATTGCAACAAGTAGTTCAAATCCAGGTCAAGAAAATATTCAGCTTCTTGCACATTTGATTTTGCAGCTTCAGGGTTCAGGGGTTGGACGTCTGGCACCATCAACCAGCATGGCTGCTCATGCAATGGATGAATTAGTTGATGTTGAGTTGGAGGAAAGCATTGAGGTGGTTGAAACTGCTTCACTTGAAATTGATGAAGGATCTGCCATACATAGGGTCAAAAGGTTGCCATTTCTTCTTCCCCTACCTCCACCACTTTCTCAGAATGCTTATTCACAGGTTGGTTCAGTTATCAATTTATCCTCCATTAGTTATTGCTTGCATACTTAATTTTCATTTGTACAAGATTCAACTTAATCATGTGGGCAATGTTTTAGCTGTATCATCTAAATGTGGAATCCATTAAGTCTGAAATATGTATTCCCGCGTTATCGTTATGCTTAATTTTTGCTACTTGCTAGCTGTTTATATTTTTGGCACCTGAAATAGAGCTGTTTTATTATTGACCATCAGTACAAGGACAAAGACGAGAATGTGGATGTGGAAGGACTTTAGGAGGAGATGGTGAATCTTGACACTGTTTGATACCACAATGGTGGCCGTGAAGGATTTTGTATCATTATTGTGGGTCGTGTATACTCTGTGGATAGATGGAATTAGAGAGTGATGAACTTCCTGTACAGATATTGGGGTTATATTCCTGTATTGTCTTCTAACAAGAAGTTAAAACTATAATTTTGAGGCATGTGCTTAATAGAGACCCAAGTTACAACTCTTAACGGATGGATCTTGCAATGATTATCGAACCATGAAATTGCAGGAGTAAGTTGTATTCCTGATAACTTCATACATTGGTCGCTTGAAGTATGTATTCCTGATAACTTCATACATTGGTCGCTTGAAGTATGCTTGTGGGTGTTGCGTGATGGTTGCAGGCAACGTTAGCATGAGTATCTTTTTTTTTTTTTTTTTTGAACAACAGCATGTTGAATCATTAGGTGTGTCAAGAATACTTTTCATATCTCATTTGATAGTGCACATAAGTTGGCCCAGACACAGTAAGAAAAATTCGCAAGGCTGAAATTCTATTTATTGTATGGAAATACAAGATCAAATGAAAGTGAC
>CATIWM010076597.1:0-18611 GCA_949671775.1 Mallotus repandus
AGTCATTTTCTTATTAAATTTTAGTGAAAGTTCTAAAAATAATATAAGCATTATTTTATTTATATAGGTATTAAATATTACAATTTAATAGATTTTTGTTAATTATAATTTTAATAAATATTCTATTTAAATAACTATATATCATTTTTTAATTTTTTCATTGTTAACATTTTTTTTCTTTAAAAATAATTCTATACAATTACGCAACACTCTTTTAACATTTTTATTCATATAATAATCTAATTTTGATAGGACAAATTAATCATAGAATGACAAAAAAAACAACAAACCGCCACAATCATGCACAAATGCAAAAGGCATTAAAGGCATTCACTTAATACGACGTCGTTTCCTATAGGAGCTGCAGGGCTATGGAGCCTGTGGCAAATTTGTAATTAAACGAAACAAAACGGCCATGGACAAAGACACGTTGCACACTTTGACCAAAGAAACGATGCCGTTTTCAAAGTAAGTCACATGCACAAAACAACAATTCACTATTTATTTAATGGTATAATTGTAAATAAAGTAAAATCGAGGGGTACACAATTCACTGTAGAAAAACAGTGAATTGCGCGTCCTCTTCATATCTTATATAGATAGAGCATAATTTTGTTACAAAATTTTAATTTAGGAATTCCAACAATTTCAATCTATAAGTTATAGGTGATTTTTTATTTAGTCCTATAACATTAATTTTTTATAATTAGATATATAAAAAAATTTAAAAATAAATCATTAGTGTTAAATAGTTATCTTTAACGGAATGAACACACGTGACAATTATTCATCTACGTATCATCCTAGTCATCTCTATGTGGATTGATACCATCCATATAGCTTGTCTACGTGTCATCCTAGTCATCATCGTCATCGTCATCATTGTCATCTTCTTCTTTTCTTCTTTCTTTCTTCTTCATCTTCTCATGTATCACCAGACTTCTTCTTCTTCTTTCTTTCTTTCTCTTTCTTCTTCTTCTTCTTCTTCTTCTTCTTCTTCTTCTTTTCTCCAAGTTTCCTTCATTAGTGGAGCTCCACATCAACAGTTGGCACTGTCGCTGACAAATAGGACGTTGTACATTAGGTGTTCTCATTGTCTTTGATGTATAGCATATAATGATACAACAACTCGATTTTTCTTTTTCAGATATTGGGAAAAAGTTCAGCTACCTGCAAAATTATTTTTATTTTTGTAAATTCCTTGCACGGAAGAGTTCTTATTCCCTGCTTTTCTATAGCAAAGGAAAAAAAGGTTAATTATGCTTTGTAGAGTACTGCCCTTTTGTTGATATGGAAAATGGAAAATTCTTTTGTTGATGGAATGATTAATCTAGCCAATGGATCACAATGAATGTACCAAAATTTAATTCCATTCCAATGTACTAAGAAAAGTAACCAAAATCTAAAGATCAACTTGAAAATTATTTCTATTTTTTGAATATTGGGAAATTGTTGCTAGCAATATTGTGTCTTGTTTCATGAACTTTGATGCAAATATCCTCCATGACAAATGATATTCACTGTAAAAAGTCAATAGTTGAGATTATTTTTGAAGCTAGGGTCAAGAATACATATAAATTAGTTAGTTATTGATGGTAACGATAACAACAAATCTTTCCAAAAAAAAAAAAAGATAACAACAAAA
This sequence comes from Mallotus repandus, assembly GCA_949671775.1. Taxonomy (NCBI): domain Eukaryota; kingdom Viridiplantae; phylum Streptophyta; class Magnoliopsida; order Malpighiales; family Euphorbiaceae; genus Mallotus; species Mallotus repandus. Next base: position 1,646 of record CATIWM010076597.1, read on the forward strand.
CATATTTATATAAGAAACTCCATACAAGCAAATCTTAGAACAGTGAGCCATCATTGACCAATTGATCCTAACATTATGACCAAAGATCCTGACTAACTTGATTTCACTGTCGACCAACCCTGAGACTGCTAGATAAACTTGATACATCTGCCATAGGCATTAAATGCTATGAAGATAAGTGCAACTTCCAAATGTCTCCTTCCAAAAGTCTTACTGCAAAGAGAGATAAAATAAAAAAAAAGGGGTAAATTCACTAATTCTAGCCTTATTTTTTCTCCACCACCACTCTTAATCTCTCTTTTCTTTTTCCTCCACCAATGACTTTATTATTGGAATGGGCACGCCGGTCAACAGCTAGCACCCCTTGCTACAAGACCAAGACTTAACAGTAATTTGACTTAGAGTCGCATTTGTACCAATGACCTCAAGAGAGCTAGCTCAGTGAGCTCACTGGCCGCAATTTCCTATTTGTCAGCGACAGTGCAAAATGTTGATGTGGGGCCGCACTTTCAATCTTAACAAGTCAGGACCATTTTTCATTAGTGGAGCTCCAAATCACTGCAGGAAAGCCCAGCGTTTGAAGGAAACTTAGAGAAAATGTAAAGATCACATATCAAGAAGAAGAAGAAAGAAAGAAGAGAAGAAAAAGAAGAAAAAAAAGATGATGATGACGGCTAGAATGACACGGAGGCAAGTCATGTGAATGATATTAGTTCACATAAAGATGATTAGGATGACACATAGACAAATAATTGTCACGTATGCTCATTCTGTTAAAGATAACAGTTTAGGACTAATGGTTTACTTTTTAAATTTTTTGTGTATTTAATTGTAACAAATTAATGTTATAGGACTAAATTAGAAATATCCTAAAACCTATAGGACTGGAATTATTGTTATCCCTTTCATTTAAATTTATCAACTTCTAATTAAATTTAGTAGTCCTTGTAAAACTTGTTGGTGCATAGAAAAATCAATATTACTATTTAATCCAAAATTTGAAAGCAACTTACACATAAGTCCATTATTTTATATATTTATATAGAAATTAATGTAAAAGCAAAAATTTTCTTGCAGGATTAAATTATGTTATAAATTATCTAAATATAATATAATAGAATATGCAAATATTTTATTATTAATTTATAGTTTAGTATGTGCAAAAATTAAAATAATATTTCAATAAAAATAAAAAATTATGTTTATGCATTATCTAAATTAATATGATATATAATTATTTTATTAATTTCTAATTTATATTTATTATATAAAAATTTAAAATTATAAACATCTACTTTATTTTCAAAATTAAATAATATTTTTATATTATTTCTTTGAGTTAATTTTTAATTTTTTCTTAATTTTATATAAATATAAAAATATAAGAGAATTCTAAAGTAACTTTATTTTTACTTTCATTTAATCACTATTAGATGAAATGTGTATTAAATCATCTAATTGCTTTGTAAAAACCAAAGTAACCATAAACTACACCAAAAATATAAATTTTTTTTCATGTTATCTCTAAATTTTAAACAAAAATAAAAATATTAAATTATTTAAAAATTGAAAAATATTCTAAAAACTACCGCAAAATTTAAATAAAAATTTAAGAACTAAAAGGATAGAAGTTAAAGTTTTATAATTAAATCATAATCAAACAAAAATATAGTGATTATTCAGGTAATTTACCTAATCTTTGACAGTTAGTGCACCACTGACAGCTTCAAGCATTTAAGATTATCCATCATTCAATTGTTCTCTCATTCGCTTCAACTTCGACCACTTGCTTTCATAATTCACTCAGAACTTCAAGAACTGCACCCATATAAGCTTCTATGGCTACTGGGTATGCTGCTATGTTTAAATTTGTTTGGTTGCTGAGAAAATGAAAGAAAAATAACAAAAATCAGTTCCTCTTTTCTTGCAGATTAAAAAGATGCAATTTTTGTTGCTGGGTCTTTGAGTTCTCAACGTTCCGTTTACAGAAGTGTTGATGAGGTTCTTCCGCCTGCTCTTACTTCTGCTTCAGACCCACCTCCAATTTTTGATGGAACAACAAGGTATAGTACTGAAGTGTTAATTCAACTGCTTGCAAATTTTAAAAACTCTTTAATGATGCTGATGATGCCTATTAACTAACTACGTTATCTTATGAGCTATTTGGCCTCTAATTGTTTGATTTTTAGCGATTATCTGACCATCGTTTGTATGTTTCAGGTTGTCCATCTCTTACACATGCCCATATGCACAGCTTGTGTGGATTACTCGCAACTATAAGGTTGTTTCTACAACCTTTTTGTGAATTGGGTTTTGTTTATTTTTATCTGAAAATGTCTATTAGTTATGGATAGAATCATGAGTGAATTTAGAATTTTAGAAATTGAACGAGTCATCTCAGCCAATAGGTTGTGTGGAGATTCTTGTTCCTAAGAACACCTAATCTGGACTAGATAACTGTTTCAAAGTTAATTTCTGTCTTTTTGGTGTGATCTTTTTGTTGCTTTTTGTGATAAAACTTGTTTTTTATTTGCTCTTAATCAATTGGGGAGAGCAGGGATTACAGGATGTGATAAAATTGGTTCCTATTGATCTGCAAAATAGGCCTGCCTGGTACAAAGTGAAAGTCTACCCTCCTAACTAGGTGAGGTTATGTGAGTGCAACTTGTGACTGTAACTTGCTTTTAGTTGAAATTTTCTTAAGATTGTCATTATTTCTCATATAATAATTGTAACTTTAGGTTTTTATTTGATTTCTCATATGTTGTTACAATTCAGATTCAGTAATGCACTAATCAGTCCTTGAAAATAGCAAAGAAATATGTAACTGTTACCGTACAGTGACAAAAATAATTGCTGACACAAGTTAATTTTTCTTTTGAAGAAATCAAATGGATGATCTTATTCCATGAACATCGAAATGCTTGTCACATAATTGCAGCATGTAAATTTCTTGTTCTGTTGGCAGGTTAAACTGATATTTTAGTTAAACAGCTGCTCTTTTTGGATTTTGAACTTCTTCTGAACTAATAGCATGGGGTTTTTGGGGGCTGTTTATAGAGATGAAAGATGAATGATTGGCTAAGGGTTGTGCAAAACTAGTAGAACTCTGCTTGCTTCTTTCTGGCTGGATAAAGACTTAGGTTTATCACTCTATTGGCATCAAAAGTAGTTCTCATTTACTAAGCAATTTTATCTAAAATTAATTGGCATTGTGAGCTTCTTCTTAACTAATGAAATATATGAAGTTGGGCTTGAACGTAGAGATCAAAGATGAGGTAAGAAAATTGCCAAGGATCCTACAAGATAATTTGAATTTGCTATAGGTATATTGGTACAAAAAATCACAACCTTTTCAACTTTTGCAAATTCATACAAAACTTCAAAATCTGACAAAACTAACCCAATTTAATAAATTGTTTGCAATTGTTGCACAACTGCAATTTGATCAATATGTGACATCCAATGTGTAGTAGTTAATCTCAATTTTTGTGAATTCCACATTCACAACATCTAAATACTAATTATAATAATTAGTTAGACTTCAACCTCAATAATTTAATAAAATAGAAAATGGGAATGAAAAATTTATTTAATTTGTAAAGACTATACTCATCTCTTTTTACCTAGTTTAAACCTTTATATGAATGTGGGACTATAATAATAGATGTTAGCTAACTTACCTCAAATTTCATGTATGTATTTATTACTTAATTCATGACCAAATCACAGTTGTGTTAAAATTGCAAAGAATATGTTAAATTGTGCTGAAATTGCAAATAATATGTCAAATTGGGCTGGTTTTGCCGAATTTTAAAGTTTGGTATAAATATGCAAAAGATAAAAAAGGTTGTGATTTTTGGTACCAATAGACCTTTGCTATATCATTTTATTATTGCTTTCCTTCTGGATTGTTTATGCAAGGTGCTAATGCAGGTACCTGCACTGGAACACAATAATGAAGTCAGAGGAGAGTCTCTAGATTTGATTAAATACATTGATTGTAACTTTGATGGACCATCACTTTTCCCTGATGTAAGATTCAGAGCAGCCTTTGTTTCTTTTTTCATATGTTCATATAAGTAACATACTTGTACCATGTTTTGCAGGATTCAGCAAAGAAAGAGTTTGCATACTTTGACTCATTCAAAAAACCGTTACTTTCCTTGTACAAAGGAGAAACAAATGAAGCTGGTGGGTTAAGTGCCTGGTGCTGGTGCTTTAACATTTCTTTTTCATCTAGAAACTTAAATATTGTCATGACAATGATTAACTGCCCCAGATGCTGTACTTGATTTCATTGAAACATCTCTTTCTATATTTGATGATGGACCATTTTTCCTTGGGCTGTTTAGTCTGGTAACGATAAGAATTTTAACATATCTTGTGGTTTAGATACATGCTTTCTATGAATTGATGGCATGAATTTTCATTTTAATCAAAGGTTTGTTACTACATTTTCTAGCAGTGAGATTATTCTGGAATCTTTTCTATTTATTGCATTGAAATGAACAAGTTCGATTTGCCATTCCATTTTCTATAGGTAGATATTGCATATGCTCCTTTTATTGAAAGATTTCAATCAACCTGCCTTGTTGGATGTAAAGGAGTACGACATCACTATCGGGAGGCCTAATCTGGACACTTGGATTGAGGTATGATAAAATTGCTTGTATCTTTTGACTCTTGTCAATTACCATCTCCAATCAAACATTCGTTTCTGTTTTATCAGATTTGTATCCTCTCGTCTTTCTTATAATTCAGCGATGTTGTTTTCCGAGTCAGATTATCTCATGTTTATTATTATGTCACTTTAGGAAAGTTCAAATTGTTGAACTCAATTTTTTTAACTGTTAGATTTTCTTGAAAGAAATTAAATATTACATCAGTGGTGATTGTCTTTTATATGATGAAGCTCCATATGGCTAAGCACAATCAGTCATGTCCAGGGCTAACATGAGAGTATCTCAATATGTTTTTGTTGGGTATTTTTTTTGTTACAGCCAATTGAATAGGAACTTTAAACTGTCACAAGGCAGAAGTCTTTAATATAATATGCTCGCAAGAGGATGGAAATTCTGTTTCCTCTGTTCAGAATTTTCTTGTTGGATGAAGGACTAGTTTTAGATGGCTCAGCTCAATTACTTGCATGTCTGCCTGAACTGGTTGGTGCTAAATATGTTGAATTTTTCCTTTTCTTCCTTTCTATCATCTTCCATTTAAAATGGAAGTTTTTGATGTTCCTGCTTTTTACTGAACTAGGGCACATTCTTTTTTCCATTTTTTTACAAGTAAAACTGGTAAACTTTGGAGTTTGTCTGTGTATTGATCTTTACTTTATATCATATCATGGAACTCTTTTTGCAGGAGTTGAACAAAATTGACGCTTACAACCAAACCCGGCAAGATCCAAAAGCAGCATGTTGAAAGCTACAAGAGATGCATTTTGGTACCTTCTGTTTCTGTTTGTTGGAGTTGCTGAGATTTTTGTTTAAAAGTGTAAAAATCAGCAATGTAATTCAAGTTAGATAAAAAGAATGGTGATCCTTATTTCAAGGACACAAGTATGACCATAAGTATGGTGTTAATAGGTACTTGTCTTTGTCTTATAAAAGGAGGCCGCTGGATCAAAAATTAATAGATGTATGTATTTTGAGAAAAAAATGAAGAAAAAGAAGAAAAAAGAAAACCTGTGTAGTTCAGTTTTTTGTTGCTATTTCTTTCATGTTCATGTTCTTCTATTCTACCTTTCAAAATCCAACACTGTTTACCAATTTGTGATCTGAATTTTGAGTTTCCTGAATTTTTGCAGATGGTGAGAGATGATGGCAACAACTTCTAATTTCGTCATCTCATGTTCTCGTGCAGGCTCAGCTCTAGAGACTCGATTATTCTCTCTTTTGCCATGAAGTCAGTGCTTTCTTATACCAGCTCTTACTGCTAGCATCTATATATCATTTGCAAAAGTGCCACTAATCTAAGAATCAAAAAAGAAAGTGCCAATAATCTACGTGTTTCTAGGTTCCTGTGTGAGTTATAGAAGTGTGAAATAACTGGTGTATACCGATATCATTAAGCTCTAATACACTTATCTAGTATCAACATGGTTGGCTATTGCATTCCATTATGAATCTTTAGACTCTGCGGTTGTATAGCACCAACCCATCAGACCACCTTTTCTTGACTTGACTGCACTATTTTCTTGCAAGTGTGGTCTTGCATAAACCAGTCATCAATAACAATTGTGCAAAGATATCATCATGAATACAAGTATTGACAGATGAATGTACAAATGTCCAAACATTTCACGGGTTATTTTAGTGGCGAGGTCTGATGCATTATGAACATGTAAGAAAAGTTGATGTGCGAACGTGTTATATCTGATAGTACAATGCAGAAATGGAGTTTGAGAATTAAACATATAAATAAAATCTTCAAGTTCTCAATTGAATTTCCTCAAACACTCTATCAGATGTGCACTTCAATGTTTTCACGGAAAATGAACATTTGATATGTGCTTGATCTTGTAATTCTCTTCACCTTGCAGTCGCCTTGTGAGGTCTTCTTGCACTTCACTCAAGTCTAGTTCTTGAAGAGTGGAAATGTTCTGTAAACCTTCAGGAAAAAACCTCAAATTTGGACAAAAAAATTGGAGAAACCTTAAACTTGGAAAAGTTCCACTCACTATCTCATTACATTGTGCAAGAAACTCTGAAGCAATACTCAGAACTTCAAGCTCCGGGAAGCCCCCCCGCCTTGCAAAATTCTTTACTAATAATCTTTACATTGCAGGCTGCCCATAGAGTGAGATGTTTTAATTTGGGAAGATATTGAAGGACTGAAATTGAGTTCTCCATTAGATTAGATTGGGATAAGCTTAACATGGTTATACTTCTCATGGAGAGAAGCCAATTTGGTATTTCAACTAGGCCTCCAGGTAGATGAAGCTTTTGAAGAAGACATGGAGGCGAAAATGATTCAAATTCAGGTAGAAGTCCTGTGAATTCATGTCCAAGAAGTGTTATCTCTGCTTCTAGGGACAAGGAGACAAGGTTTTCCATCTTCATAATGGCTTCAGCTAGCTCACTAGCATGATCTTCTGAGACACGCAAAACACTAAATCGTCTTAGTTGGGTTAAAGGTACCAAATTCATTAGCAATGCCATCTCCAGCATACATACCTTCGCAAATTTGAAGATTCACCAATTTTCCAATCCCTTTCGGCACCCTGATTTCACCGTTGTTGATGGAATCACGAAGTAGAAGGTGCCTGAGTTGTTGAATTTTCAGCACCTCTATTGGTAGTTTTCGTAGTTTTCTAGACCAACTTATATCCAAAGTCTGAAGTTTATGAAGATTACCTAAACTTTTTGGAAGCTTGTCCAGTTGTGAGCAGATCAACTCCAAAGACGTCAAGTGAACCAAGTCTCCCACTTCGTCAGGCAGGGCTTCAATGGTACCACATATATACAAGACCGTCAGGAATTGCAAGTTGCCGATAGCTTGCATGGTGGCCACAGAGAGAACTTGATCAGAACACAGAAATAAACTACGAATTTTGAAGTTTCTAAAGTCAGCAGGATCCTTCATGCTATCAACTCTGAGTACTGCACGTACAGGTGAGTTTGCAGCTTTAGAAACAAAATTTTGCGCATCCATTTCAATGAGACACAATTTCTTGTACGGATCAACAACTTGTAGACATAATAGACTGTGATTTTCTTGAAGCATTCCCAGGCCAATTAACTCTTCACTAATATTTTCAGCTACATCCTCCATGGTTTCTCCTGTTTTTTCTGGTATTAGACGTTCAGCCGCCAAAAGCCGAACCAGTTCATCTTTTCTGGTACCGAAATATCTCTCGACAACTACAGTAACATAATCTAAGCAGCACTTGAGATGATGCGGAAGCTTTTCATACTTTGATGAATAAGAAGAACTCTGGCTATCGCTGCCTATTGTATCAGATGAACTATTACTCTTTCCTTGTGTGGTAGGAACAACATCCTGAGGTTGACTTCTCGGCCTCTCCACGAAATACGTCTCTTTCAGATCATCTGATTCACGTCTGAAGTAGAAGTGAGGCATAGTTTTCTTGATAGGAAGTTACGATTGAAATTTTTTTTTTGCGACCAAATCGAAAGTCGTCTGGTTTGCAACGCTTTTTTGCATATGTAACTCTGTTTTTTATCAAGGAAGATGAGAGTGAAGGAGGGAGAGACAGAAAATGGAGCAAAGACCAAGTTTTTTTTTTTACTTTTTTTTTGAAACATTGCATAAATGGTATCTGAAATTTTCACTTTTTTACTATTTTGGTGTGCAAACTTTTTTTTTCAATCAATTGTCTAAACTTTAAAATAGCATGCATTTAAGGGGCAAATTGCAAAAGAATTCACGGCTTTTGGTACTTTTAGCAAATTCAACACAACTTTTTAATTTTAGCAATATCATTCATCAATTTTTGTAATTTTTTTGTAATTTGAAGTACCGATGAAGTCTTTGCAAGAGGCAGCTAATATATATATATATATATTAAATACTAAGCTCTAAAGTCATTAAGTCCTAAATTTAATAATTGTTACTTTTTATAATTCAGTATTCACCCTTAAAAGTTTATATGTTAACATTCACAATATTTTTCTACAATAAATATAAAAAAAATATTTTAAAATACTCATGTTTTATTCTATATAAAACACTTTAATTCTATTATATCTAAAATATTACTCTCCCCTTCCATAAAAAAATTATGTATTTTATTCTAACTAAAACATCTTTTTTTTTTTTCAATTGCAATCTATTTTTCTTTTTTATTTATTCAATTATTATTATTATACATATTAAAAATATATATATTTACTTTTAATAAAAAATAATAAAATAAAATTATTGCAATAACTTTTTAAGTTCTCATTTTTATATTCAATTAAATTGTAGTTTTAATTTATTAAAATTATTTCATTATTTATTTTAAAAATATATATTATTTACCATTTATGCAAAGCGCAGATTCATGATTAATTGTCTTTAATTCTCTAGTTGGGACTCAAACAAGATCCGATGCACAAAATAGTATGTTTTATGAAATTTAAAAATTTTTAAATGCACCATTTTGTACATTGAATCCATGTAAATCATACCTAGAGAATTAAAGCCAATTTCGGTTACCATGTTAGTTAGATTTCATCCAAGAATCTGTCAGTTTTCAAGTTGCAAAAATTAAGAAGTTGATAGGTGACATTGCTAAAATTAAAAAGTTGTCATGAACTTACAAAAAAGTTAAATGTCATGAATTTTGTATAACTTACCCTCTAATTAATTGCTTTGGTTGATCAAAGAATGCATTCAATATAAGTAGGCCCAACTTCTACACGAGAAGCCCTCCACACCATTTGCCATCTACAAGACGTGTTTTGACAAGAATCTTCATTATTCAAGCAACCTACAAACTATATAAAAAAAAAACTAAGAAAAAAATGGCAAATGAAGAACAAGTTGAAGAAGAATAACCAACAATGGTGAAGCTGAAAAAAAGAAAGTTGGTGAAAAGATGATGACACATTAAAGGCTATTCCCTCCATTTTATTTCACTTCTCTCCACTTCTTATTACTTCGATAGACATGAACAAGATTCTAGCTTTTTTTTCTATTCTAAGAAGCATAAAAATGAAAGGTCGATATCAAATGTTGCAATTTCTGCAACTGATCTCTAGTCATTCGCTCTTTCTTCCTAGTGACATCTGCTCCCTGATGGTCTCTTTTTCAACGCATTATGGCCGTGTATAAATTTCTATATGTATACATACGTATCTATGATTTAAAAATTTGTAAATTTGCTTCTCTTTTCTTTGGTATTGGTAATGATTCTTGTTTTGTTATATGTTTGATTTGCTTCTTTTAATTATGAATTTTTCAAAAAAAAAAAGTCTTAATTTTTTACAGAAAATAAATAAATTGATGAGAAGTGGATTGAGTTGGTTAAGTAAAATTTTTTACCTTGTATGTAACAATAGCAGTGAACAATCATAAGAGGTTTTTAGTTCAAGTTTTGAGTTTTTGTAATGGAAAAGCATTCTTCTACTTCTTTCATATATGTTTTAAAATATTTCAACTTTCTGATATATATTTGTAAACAATCATATTTCACATTGCTTATAAAAATGGCATTCTTCCTCCTTATAATTGAGAGTATTGTAAAGAGGGAGAAAGTCCAACCCATGAGAATTGCGCCAGAAGTCCATTTGCATCACAAAGCATTAGATTCTTCACTCTCCACTCCTCCCCCTTGTAGTCTTGATTGTTATTAGATATTAAATATCAATGTGTTTGTCAGTATTTCCTAAAAATCATATTTTCTTCTCTCAATGTGTAGGATTCAATTTCTTAGAGTTCATATTTTCTTCTCTTAATGTGTTTGTCAGTATTTTTTTTTCAGAAATGGAGACTTTATTAAAAAACATTCAATTCATATTTTCTTCTTTCAATTTGTTTGTTAATATTTTCACAGAGATCGCGACTTTATTAAAAAGGATTCAATTTTAGGGACTTCAAACAATATATATGTTTGACCTTGATATTAAAAAGGATCTCAATGTGTTTGTCAGTATTTATTTTAGAAATCATGACTTTATTAAGAAGGATAGATAAATCTTTACGTCGCTACTTGTAACATCAATAGTATGTCACTGGTAGCAACAATTATCAAAAATGTTCCTTCTATAATTAATTGTCCTCTTGTATCATGAGGTCCTCTCCTGTAATTTCATAAGAAAAATGTTGTCCTTTTGTGTCCATTAACATTGCTACTAGCGATGTGCAACATTATCCAAAAAGATTCAATTTCAGGAACTTCATACAACACATGTTTAATTTTAATATTTTAGACAATATATGATTTCTCTTAACCTATTTGTCATTTTTTTTAGAAATCATGACCTTATTAAAAAGGATTCAATTTTAGGGGCTTCAGGCTATATGTATGTTTAATCTTGATATTTTTAACAATATGAATGTTTGATCTTGATATTAAAAAGGATTCAATTTCAGAAAAGTCTTGAGCATGTACCTTCAAAGTGTATTTACTTTGCTTCTAAACAACAGAGAGACAAGATTTTTCATTTTAATGATGGCTACAGGCTACAGCTAGCTTACTAGCATGATCTTCAAACACAGGCATAGCCACAGAGTTCTGTAATGCCCAAATTCATCAGCATACACACTGTAGCAAGTTTAAAGATTCACTAACATTCTGATGACATTCAGTACTCTAGCTTCACGGTATTACAAGTAAAGTTGCATCAGTTGTTGAACTTTCAGCACCTCCATTGGACTTGAATAAGCTTATCCAGATTTGACTTAAATAAGCTCAATGCCTCAGGTGAACCAATACAAAAAGAAGTATAAAACAATTATATGGCTCTTAAGAGAAGTATTTGGCCCTGAAATTGGTTATGGAATCATATGCATCACTGGCTTTTATAATAAAGATTACATATACATCATTTCAATACAAAAAATACAATGGAATTTCCTCAAAATCCTGCCATGTTTGCAATATGCTTTTTCTTGTAGTTCTCTTTACCTCGCAGTAGCCTTTCAAGATCTTTGTGTATTCCCCACAACCAAAGTTTTTGAAGAGTGAAAATGTTCTGTAAAACTTCAGGAAGAAACCTGAAATTTAGATTATACCTTAAACTTGGAAAAGCTCCACTCATTATATAAGTCCACTCCACCAAAAAATATAAAAATAAAAAATAAAAAATAAATTTAATAATTTTTTAAACTACATTCATAATTATTTAATTATATACACTAGCACTATTCGACCGGAATTAAAAAGTTGAATAAATGTAACTTAATTTTGTAATCTTTAGTTTAAAAAAACTGATCATTTTAATTTAAATATATGGCAAAATGTTAAAATTGAATTATATTTTCTATATTTTAATTTTTAATTCATTTTTAAAATAATATTAGTCCTAAAAATAATAATTTTAAATTTAATTTTACTACAGATTTTGCATATTTTAAAATTTGACAAATTGAATATAATTAATCAATGTATAAATATTTTGAGGGGAATTAGTTAAAAATTATACTGGACTAAATTGTAATTGATTAAATTTGCCGAGTCCAAGAAACTAATTTATAGGTGGCTAATTGATCATGATGTTAAAGTTTGGGGAGCAAATTGCTACTTTAGCCTTTTCAACTCACTTATTGTGGAATCGGGTGGGCTCTCCTTCACTACATATCTTGTCTCTAAGGTTCTCTCAATTATTTAATTTCTGAGAGTGACTGGTTTGTCATGCATTGAGACACCCATAGCAAGCAACTGATTCTCTTTTTTGTTATTACTATTTGGAGGCTGCGGGGTCGGTATGCGCACCCAAGTGTTTGACAACTACGGTACTGTGCAAGTTCAGGGCTTACTAGGAAATATAAGATAGGCTTGGAGCTCATATTGGAGATGGGGTTGCCACCCGGATGAAAATTGTGACACACTTTACAGCAACTAGATTCCACGGAGGTACCCAAAAGCCGTCATCAGAGATCGGCTTCGAAAATTGGGTATGGGCTTTTGAATGCCCACCCAACCTTGCGGTTGGCCTCCATGTGTGTTTTGTATTTTATTACCTTTGATTATTCGATTATTTCCTTATTATCAGGCGGATTGCAAATGCTTCTAATTTTATAATTTAATCCAAATTTGCACATTAGTCATTTTGTATGCTTATTACCTTGCAATGGTTACAAATAAGAATAAATACTACAAACATTCATTCAAAACAAACGGGGATGGGATTAGTGATTACAATAATTTACAAAATTACAATAATGCTGAATTCAAATAAAACCTCTCAAGAACTAATTAACTCATTAATTATTTAGTGATTAAAAATCACAAAGAGACCTACACCAAACACGGGTTAGTTTCGTCTCAAAATAAATGATTTTTTATATAAAAAGGAAATAAACTCGTATGAAGTAGGCACAAGTACTCATTTAAACATGGTTTATTTACTCGAACATGCATAAAAGCATAACAGTCGTATGCAATACTAAAGATATTAGGCAGCATGTTCGTATCAAATATTGAAAATATACCAAAAATCTACTGAAAACAAAGCATATTCATGCAGGATTCTGGCGAGGAGGCGACTGTCACATGGGAAGAGGTGTCGCCTCTTGGATCCCTATTTAGGAGACGATCGCCTCTTTGCAAAGGGGCGATGGATATGTTATATATTAGTCATATGCATACAAAGATCAAGAAATGTCTAACTTTATCCACAAATGACTAATACATACCAAGAAATATCAAGAAATGACTAATACATAACATATCCATAAATGTCTAACTTTAATTCACAAGTCAATAGATGCAACAAAACTATTTATATAAGTAACACATACCACACACCAAAAGGCTCACAACATCAAACAGTTCACATCTTTCCTTATGTTATATATATACAATATGCTAGCCTTAATACAAAATATGCAAATTCACTAGGCATATCACATTCTAGAAAAAATTGAGGACGACCTCCTGCTGACCCACCTGACTCCATGCTAGTTCAACAGATATAAATGTTTCTTCAAGACCAACTACAATTCCTCTAATCCTGAAAAATAATAAAGAGGAGTGAGCCTGCAACTCAATAAATGAATAACATAATATCCTATGAAAATAACACATTCAAGCATGTAATATTATCAAGTATCAATCCATTCAATATTTAATTATGAATTTATAGTATGTACATAGTCACAGTAGCATAGTATTTTCTTTCGGATAGCATTGAACTTGTGAATTATATATAAAACCACAACTTCTTTTCAATTATTCATGGATCCCTGTACGCACACAGTCCGCCATAATCTTGTACCAAATATTTCTTTGGCCTTGTTGCGACATATCAAGGGGATTCCATAGCGCACACAACATAGCCTTATTCACAGGTAGCATTGCATCCTCATACTCATCCAACCATATTTCTTATATTTACATATACATCACATACCAGTCTATTAAACAATTAGCATCCCCATAATACATAAGAAAATAATAATATGCTCAAAATATACTAACATATACCCATGTTTCAACATGGCAAATTCGATAGTGTAAATTCAAAAATACACCAAAAATTTCACGTTATGAATATCAAAGCCATATTCTCCAGATCAATAGAATTATAAGTATAAATTAATTTTCAACTGATTTCACATAAATGGATATGTATAGAAGGAGAAACACCAAAAACAATCCATGCTCAATATGTCAACAAAGACTAAGCTATAAAAGTATTGCCCAAATTGGCCATCAAGACAGCAAAATTAAGCTTTCTCTATTTCTATTAATTTTTTAAGTAACATCTCTAATTTTTTATAGGACCAAACGGCACCCCATTTGCAGTTATAAAACTCCATATATGGCTTCAACAATTCTCACCTAAATAGGACACCTGAATTCAACAACCATCCTTCATATGTACAATCACATTTCAAAAACAATCAACCATCAACACAATAATAAAAATCAGCATCTATCAATTATAACACACATATTCCCCTTAACCAATTAACTTTATAAATAAATTTATAATTATTTATTTGAATTGTTATATTCACATAGAACATTAAGTTATTCATTTACCTTTATTACTTCTTTGCCTTTGCTTGCATTCAATTGTGTGACAACCTCAATTCCTTTTGGTTTAGCTGAAATAGATTATAATTCACTTGTTTTTAAACACCTAAAAATAATGGAACCTCATCTACCATGATAACATCATTAAACTACCTAAGCATGTGAAGCTACCAACTATAACAAATTTAATAGGGTGAGTTTAAAAATTCTCCAAATATTTTATACAATGAATTTCAAGATGTAACTTTCTAGATCACTAAATCTATGTGTCTAAAGTAATTTAAAATTGATTTTGTTTCAATTAGAGGGGTATAAAGAAATAACTTTAAGAAATAATCTACCTTACTGAGACCAGTGATAAAAACTGAGTCATAAAATGTTTCCTCTTATTACACTAACATAGAGTCTGAATCAGATCAAGCTAAATAAGGAAAAATTTTAGATAACTCTTCAAAGTTTCCATATCATCAAAGAACATACAATTTGAAGCTTTCTACCTCAAGATATGATCAAAATAATAAGACTGAAAAACCAAGTCCTTAGAACCTGAATTTTGTATCTTCTAAACCCTAACTCAATTCAACAAAAATATTAAAATTACTTACCAAATAAACCTCTAAGACCTTTGATGATGAAGATTATAGTCTGGAATGGATTCTAAACCTTCAATTTCATTTGAAAAATTCAGCTTTTTTTTTTTTTGGAAGAAGAAGAAGAAGAAGGAGGAGGAAGACAACCCTTCAACCCTTCTCTTCCTTCCTTCTCCCCTTTTGTATATGGATGTTTTTTTTTTTTTAATTTAAACGGCTGCCACATACTCAATTCTAGCACCTTCTTTTTTAATAAGAATAATAATAATAATAATAATAATAACTAAACCAATTTAAGCCCTTTATTTTTGCCATTAACCAATTTAAACCTTTAACTTTTTAAGTCTTGTTATGGACTTAATTGTAACCATTTATAATTTTCTCCTATCTAACATTAGAATTAATATCACACATATTACATGCATTTCTCATGTCTATATGATATGTATGTTAAGTAAATAAATGCAATTGCATTAGGTGGGCGTTACATTAAGTATTTGTATAATTTTTTAAATTATATATGTTTCTAATATTATAATTTATTAAAAATAAATACCCTATGTCTCAACTAGATAAAAAAAAATAGTTGAAAATATATATAGTTTTTAAATTTTTAATAATTTAGTTGAATTATTTTAGTAATTTTAAAAGTTTAATTATTAAAACAAAATTGTAAGGATTAATTAGAAAAATTTGAAATTTCAAGGAATAAAATGAATATTTTTAACTGTAGATATGACCTAGGCTAAATGTGCCAATTGTGTAATGTGCCAAAATAAAAGTACAATGGTACAATATTTAAAAGTATAGGAGCCTTAAAATGCTTTATTCCTTAAAACAACTGGCTTCTGTGTTGCCTTTTCTGCCTACAACATAATGAGTCCTTGATGGACGAAGAGCTAAAGGACAAAATAGATTGATGCCAAAGATTGAAAAAAGGAATTCTGCCCTTGGGGCCAGTTCGACTGTACCTGACAGATGGATATTAAGAAGAGAATCGAAGACTACAGCTTCTAAAAAGACTTCTAACTGCGAGAAGCAAAGTCACTCGACTAAGAGGAGAGGATAGGTACCACAGGAGCTCTCAATTATGAAAGCGAGCAATCCCCCTAATAATTAACTCCTCTCCTTATTTACCAAGGTGGAAGATGAAAGAATCGATTACATGCACTGTAATATAGCAGAAGAGTGTTATGAGCACAAACTCGGTTAGAGTTAATTTCAAAAATTTTCTCTAGCATGTAATCCTTGCATGAAGGCAAGAATTCCAAATATGCCAAGATCACATCACATAAATTTGCATGACTAAATATTTGCATGCTTAAAAATAACATAAATAAAATATTCACAAATCAACCATAAACACTAGAGTTTAGCAACACTTACAAACTCCAAATAAGCTTTAAGAAATGGTTGATGCAAATCTACAAGCTCCTAGCTCCCTAAGTGTGAAGCCTCTAGCTCAAAACACACAAGTGACACCTGAAGCGGGTCAAATTGTAATGCCCTAGTCTCTAAGACTTAGTATAGAGCAAGAAGGGTGTCGAACACTTGGGAATTTGGGTAAACTTTACATTAACCGTATAGATACTTAGATGGATAGGCAAGAAAAATCAAAATGATATTAATAATTAAAAAGAACAAAAACTATTCTACCACTAATTATTTTAATTATTATTACAAGTTTTAAACAAAGAATAATAAGGAGAATTACAATGTT
>CATIWM010076609.1:0-54403 GCA_949671775.1 Mallotus repandus
AGTGATATGTGATGTATTTAGTTGATGATGAGTTGAATAAAGTGTTGTGATAGTGTGGTGAACTCTTAATGTATATGTAAATATAAGAAATATGATTGGATGAATATGAGGATGCAAATCTACTTGCAAATGAGGCAAGGCCATGTGCGATATGGAATCCCCTTTATATGCTGTAAAATGGCTAAAAAAAGAGAAATGAAAAAAAATACAGTTGGCAAAAGATTATGGCAGGGCTGTGTGCATATGGGGATCCATGAATTATTAAAAAAAATTGAATTGCTTGTAATTCACAAGTACATTGCTGTCCAAAAAAAATACTATGATTATGGCAATGTTGTATGCATTATGGAATCCCTTTGATAAGCCGTATAAAGGCTAAAGAAATTTATTGTACAAGATTACTATACTACTATAACTATGTATATACTATTAATTATAGTTAAACATTGAATGGATTGATAATTTATAATATTACATGTTTGAATGTGTTATTTTTCATAGAATATTATGTTATTCATTTGCTAAGTTGCAAACTCACTCCTCTGCAATATTTTTCAGGATTAGAAGAACTGTAATCGGTCTTGAAGAAATATTTGCATAAGTTACACTAGCATTGTATCAGGTGGGTCAGTAGGAGGTCATCCTCAGTGTTTCTTAAACATGATATGCCTTGTAAATTTTACTATCTTATATTAAAGCTAGCGAATTGTATGTGTATAATATAAGAAAGATGTGAACTACTTGATGTTGTAAGCTAAAGTTAGTTATTTTAATGGATATGTTATGTATTAGTCACATATATAAAATGTATGCTTGACATCCTTAACAAGTGTCACAACAAACTTGTTTGTGAGCTTATTCACGAACTTTCTCAACTAGCATGTTCGCGAGGTTGTTCACAAGTATTTTTTTAAGAAATATGTAGAGAGGTTCATCGCTGCACCATTCATAAGAACTATCCATGGTGGCAACACTTCAAAGATAAGACCTGTTGAAACTGCAAGATTGCCACCTAAATTTTTGATTGTGGAGTAAATGAGTGAGATTTCTTCATGATTTGGCTTTCACTTGGTGACGATACAAGATCTAAAGTAGTCATTTTGGGGCATTAATATATATTATTATTATAGTTGTTGTTGTTGTTGTTAATACAATGCATCAATCCTGAACCAAAATTCATATAATTCATGGCTGGTGCAATTGCTTTTTTTCTTTTTCTTTTTAAAATTTTAAGCCAAATTCTTGATTTCTTCTACTATATACTTGTCTTCACATATTTAGGAATATATATATTTTTTAATTTAAATATTGGCTCCAAAATAAAATAAAAATAATTCATTAATTTGGAAACCGTCTAAATTATTGATTTTCTTTTATTATTGTGTACCAATATTTACATATTCAGAATTATTTTTATAATTTAAATGTTGGCTTCACAAGAAAATCAAAACAAAATACAATTACAAAAAATTACTCTAATTTTCTAGAAAATTTTCAAAATAAAAATAGAAATAGAGTTTTGTATTTACTTTCGGTATTTTCATAAAAATCTCACTTGAAAATTGTTTTCACCATTTTCACAATTTTAAAAGAAAAGTGGAAAACAAGTTTTTGTTGTTTTCAAAAAAAATTCTCATTAAAAGTATAAAGTGAAAATACGTTGTTTTCATTACAATGTCTTTTTTACTTTTTTATTTATTATTTATTACTTTATTTTGGTATTAGAAAACAAAATAAACTATAGTTTTCAAACTCTAGATTATCTGTCTACTTTGATATGTATCATTATCTCTCTACTTTGAAAAACAAGTTGTAGATGAGAATAAATAAATACATTTTCTGTTTTTAAAAAATAGAAAATAGTTTTCAATTTCTAACTAGTAAACATGTATTATAAATTTTCTATGAAATTGAAAAGTTTTCATTTTCTTTGAAAATTGAAAAATGAAAACAAAATATAATTCTCTATAAGCAAATGCAAATGTTCCCTCTAATATTTCTCTTCAACCAAAAGTATATTTTTGAATATTATTCGTATATGATACAATCAAAACAGTATATTATATGAATATTATGAGTATCTGAAACTAAAAACAGTATCCAAAAATATAATTTTTTTTAACAAATAATTAAAATGAGGGAATTTAGAACCTAAAATGAACTAGGTGAATCTGTCGTGCCATAATTTAAACACCTATAGCTTGTAAATAATTTTTAATTAAAATTTATTTTTTTGAAAATTTTATTTTATTTTAAAAGTAATTAAAATGATAGAATCTAAAACCTAAAATGAACTGGGTGAACCCGTCCTACTATGATTAAAACACATTTAGTTTGTAAATAAATTTTTTTATTAAAATTTATTTTTAATGTTTGTTTAGTTTGTTTATGGTTATAGAAAATACAAAAAATGATTAATTGGTCGGTTTCAGTTTTGAAACCAAAAAACCAACCTAATTGAATATTTATGTTTAAATTATAAAACATTATATAAAATACATTAATTTCAAAAAATTATGTGTAAATATTAAAATTATAAGCAAAAAATATTTTTAATTATATAATTAATGAATAAATTAAAAAAATTAATGAACAAAATTCATAAATAAAATTTAGAAATTATTTTAAAAATAAAATTAATAAACTAATTAATTAAACTAAACTAATTTGGTTCAATTATTGTACAAATTTGGTTTAGTTTCGGTTTAAAATTTTAAATATTTTTAGTTAATTGATTTGGTCAGTTTGGGTCGATTTTGAATCGAAATTGACCAATACTCGCCCTTACCTTATGGGAGGTGAATTAGAGGCAGCCCTCACTTGCGTTCCTCCTTCAGCAAGCAAATAGTTAGGGATGGTAGAGGGAGAAATAATAATAATAATAATAATAATAATAATAATAATAGTGTAATTAAATCTCTTAAGTTTGGGAAGCTCCTTCTCGCGTACAGAAATATATGTATTAGTTCATAAAAGAATTATTACTTTTAGGTTTGTGATAATGGAAACGTGGAAGTGGAACCCTCCACGTCTCTGCAGGCTGAATGGGTGGTGAAATTTTAAAACATTAAACAAAAAGTGATTGGTAAAAAAAGTTAAATTAAAAAAATAAAAAGTGAAAAATAAAACCAAAGTACATAAGAGAAGCTTTAGGTATAATGTTCATAAAAAAAGGGGGAAAGTACAATTTTGTACTCTGTGGTTTGAGGTTTTGACACATTTGGTCCTGTGTTATTTTTTGCGACACTTTACTACCTTGATTTTATGTCCGTTAACACATTAAGAAAAAAGTCAGTAATGTTGTTACACCTACTGACATGGCTTCCGGTGTGTTGACATGGCTTCTAGCCCTAAAAAGGGAGAAAGTACAATTTTGCACCATGTGGTTTGAGGTTTTGACATAGATGGTCCCGTGTTATTTTTTTGTGACACTTTACTACCTTGAGCGTATAAATTTAAGGATGTATTCTTTTTCTCTTGCTTTGCTTTCTTTCTTTTGGTCAAGGATCTCCACCACAGGCCATCGCCACCGCCGGAAGCCGATGTCGAGTCTTCGCTATCATCTCTGCCTGCCAAAGCTTCCCCACTGCCAGCCGTCCGTCGTGCGAAGGAGTTGGGTGCACAGGAGATCGTGAGGCTGCTGCGAAGGAGCTGACTTGGGATAATTTCTCTGGTTGAGGTAGAATTTTGAGACTATTGCTTTGGCCCAAATTCAGTTGAAGATTTTCTCATGAACCTCTCCTCCTTTCCAGTCTTTGAGCCACGTTGTTTCTAAAAAAATTAATTATTTTTTTTGGACATAAGCCATATGCTGGAAGCTACATCAGCACACTGGAAGCCACGTTAGCATGCCACGTCGGCAGATGTAACAACGTTACTGACTTTTTTCTTTATGTGTTAACGGATATACACTTAGGGTAGTAAAGTGTCATAAAAAATTAACACAGGGTCATCTATGTCAAAACCTCAAGCCACGTAAGCAGATGTAACAACGTTACTGACTTTTTCTTTAATGTGTTAACGGACAGATTCTCAGGATAGTAAAATGTCACAAAAAAAAAACTTCAAGACCATTTTTGTCAAAATATGAAACCTCGTGTTAGAAAATTGTACTTTTCCAAAAAAAAAAAAAAGCTTTAGGTAGGGTTGTCCTTCAAGGTTCTTCCTCCTATTTAACAAACCCACCAAACAAAGTCTTTTTTTTTTCTTTTGTCTATGAGGCTATCTACAACCATCAACACTAAAATAATATTAAATTTATACAAAAATACAGTTTCTACCGTAATTTTTCTCCAACCCATTAGATTATTTTTAACACCAAAAAAATATTATTTATATATTATTTTTTATATCCCATATTATAAATATTTAAATATTTACCATATTACACATATATTTATATTCTTTTAACAAATGCATCCACTAATAATATATTTTGGTATTGATCAAATAATATTAAATTAATAAATTAATAATTTTTTAATTATATAACACCATATTTAATACTTAATTAAAAATAAAAATTACATATTACATCCACTAATAATATAGTTTATTTAGTTCTAAATTTGTTTAATATTTGTTTTAATTTTTAATGTAATGTAGTTTTAATATTTAATTGAAAATATTATTTGCAATGAATGTTGTTTTTTTATGTAAAATTATTTATATTTAATTTATAATTTTTTAGAATATATTATATATATTTTATATATATATATTAAAAAAATATTTTAAATAAAATAAATATTTTAGACTAAATTGTTAAAAAAATATATCTATATAATTAAAAATTAGACTAAATTAAATCTTTTTAAAAGTTAATAATATAATTTAAAAAAAAAAACCTAAAATAGGTTCAAGTGAAAATAGGCCTGCCATGTTCGTTTAAAAAAAAAAATCTATTTCCCCCCCTAAAATAGTATGGGTTGGAGTTGCCCTGATATAATTCTGTATCAAAAACCTTAGATGTTTATTCTTTGACTTAGATCTATCTTCTCTGCAAACATCTTTGGTGGAGGAAATCTTTTCTGGTGGTATTTTCATGCTTATTGATTTGCTATGCTTTTTTTTTTTATCTGTCTTGTGATTTGTGAGAGGTATCTTATTTGTTGAAGATCAGGGTTTTGATTTTTATGTATGTATAACAAGCAAAAAATTGTTTGTTTATTTTTTTTTTGTGTAATTTCAGTGCACAAGTTTTATACTTCTGTGCTTCTCTTTCTTTCTTCCTTGCCTTGTTTTCTGTAATTGGTATTTTTTTCCTATGATGTAATTCTGTAATTTAAAAAAAAATTGTTCTCAATCAATGGATGTTATGTCTTGTCTTAGACATATGTTCTTTTTATAAAAATCTCATCCTTATGTAGGGAAATCTTCATGGAAGAAGGAAAAGGATTTTTTTTTTTGTGTTCCCTTTATGATTGGAGTTTAATGTCATGTGTGATTCATGTTCTGTTTTTTTAAACAAAATTTCTCATTGTTTTCTCTTGATTTATTTTATTTTTTCCTGTTATTTTAGTTATTTTCACGCTATTGTGTCCTAATTCTTTCTTCTGCTTTCATGATTTATGTATTTATATAATTTTAGCTCTTTTTTTTAAAAAAGAAATCTGTTCAACAAATTCATTGTAGTCCTATAATTCTATAAATCAAAGCTTTATCATATCTCTGTAAACCTCCACCAATTTTTTTCAAATCAGGTGATGTTTCTTTGGCTTAGATCTATGTCCTCTGTCAGGATATTTTCCAAATTGGATGTTTATTCCTTGACTAAAATCTATCTTCTCTGTGAAGATCTTTGATGGAGAAAAACTTTCCTTTTCATGCTTATTAATGTGCTATGCTTTCTTTTTCACTTTGTTTTGTCTTGATCTTTGCTGATATATAGCAAAAGATAGTTTATTTACTTGTGTATGCATCTTATTTGTTTGATCTTTATGTATGGAACAAGGAAGAGATTGTTTCTTTTTATTTGAGTGATTTCAGTGCACAAGTTTTATACTTTCGTTCTTTTCTTTCAAGTTTTTTTTTTCTTTGGAAAAATTAATGATTTCAGTGCCTCTGAAAGGTAAAATGTTTATTACGATTGATTTTTTCTAGTATAATGCCTCTGAAAGTTGATTATTTGAGAGTCCTTTATAGTGATGCATTTATTTTACGTATAAAAGCACTTCTATGTGTAATCAAACTGTTTGCATTTTTTCAATTTTAACTAATATTCTTATTTTGTTTTTCAACTTTAGCATATCCTTCTAAATCTATGATAATTTTACCCATTTTCGTGAGGGAGAACAACAATATAGACACTAAACCTATATAGCTATCTCAAAAGGTGAAAGAAAATAGTTCTTTACTCATTATGCATGTTTTCTTTCGAAGAATATTTATGTCAAATGGCCAAAGAATATTATGCATTAATGAAGAAGCATGAGGAGAAATATAAGCAGACTGGGGATGTGGCAATTAGCCATTGAGGAGGCTACATTTCATGATGTTCAGGTGTTTATGAACTTTACTTGAATTTTTTCATCGCCTTTTTTTTATAATCAGTTGTACTTGTTTGCAAGTCTTTGATTTCTTTGAATGTAACTGCTTCTAGATTTGTTTTTCACCATTGGCAAAATAAGATGGTTTTTATTCCATTAATCTGAATGGTCCTTGGTGGCTCGCAGGAGAAGCAAAGGGAATTATTTCGAGCAATTGTTAAGATGGAAGGAGGAGGCGCTACTGATGGAGTCCTCGAGGTACATCATAATATTGATGCTTTTTCTTATGATTTTGTTTAGTATATTTTGCTTGGTCCTTTTCTTTTTTCTTGGTAAAAAGGGTTTGTTGGATTTTGACTTGACTTTTTGTGTTTTGATATCTCATTTGCCAAATTGTGCCATTTGAACGTTTGATATATGCAGCAAAAGTAATGTTGTCATTACTTGTTTTTCACTTCATCACACTTTGAGTAAACAACTCACCTTTCAGACTGTTAATGCCATTTCTCTTCAAATTGCTTCCATGTCTTTGCACACTTTCAGAATATCTCTTATTATATGTTTCAGAAATTGTCTTGGACTTGACTTCATTTTTAATATAGAAATTTTGATAAATTGATAACTTTTTTTTTTTGGTCCCAACATGTATTCTTGATTTTGAAATTCTTAAAATGTTCTAATTTATTATGCAATAGCAGTAAATCTTGGTGACATGATGCCTATGTTGGGGCAATTCAACCTAGAAGATGGGGTTTCTCCTACATTCTCGGAGCTTCATCATATCTCTATAGATCTCCAACTTTTTTTATCGACTTGTTAATTGTTGTCTAGCAGATGCAGATGTTTATTCTTGACTTAGATCTATCTTCTCTATGAACATCTTTGATGGAGGAAGTCTTTTCTGGTGGTATTTTCATGCTCATTGATTTGCTATGCATTTTTTTGATCTATGCTGATATAGTAAAAGATAGTTTATTTATTGTGTATCTTGTGATTTGTGATATGTATCTTATTTGTTGAAGATCTGGAGGGTTTTGATTTTTTTGTATGTATAACAAGCGAAAAATTGTTTCTTTATATTTTTTGTGTAATTTCAGTGCACAAGTTTTATACTTCTGTTCTTCTCTTTCTTTCCTCCTTGCCTTGTTTTCTGTTATTGGTAGTTTTTTTTTCTATGATGCAATTCTGCAATTTTCTTTAAACATTGTTCTCAATCAATGGCTGTTATGTCTTGTCTTAGACATATGCTCTTTTTATAAAAATCTGATCTTTATATAGGGAAATCTTCTTGGTAGAAGGAAAAGGTATTTTTTTTATGTTCCCTTTGTGATTGGAGTTTAATTTAATGTGTAATTCATGTTCTGTTTTTTAATCAATTTTTCTCATTGTTTTCTCTTGATTTATTTTATTTTTTCCTGTTATTTTAGTTATTTTCAGGCTAATGTGTCTTAATTCTTTCTTCTGCTTTCATGGTTTGTGTATTTATATGGTTTTAGCTCTTTTTTTTTTAAAGAAATATGTTCAACAAAAAGTCCTATAATTCTATCAATCAAAGCTTTATCGTATTTCTGTAAATCTCCACCTATTTTTTCAAATCAGGGGATGTTTCTTTGGGTTAGATCTATGTCCTCTGTCAGGATCTTTTTCAAATTGGATGTTTATTCCTTGACTAAGATATATCTTCTCTGTGAAGATTTTGATGGAGAAAAGCTTTCCTTTTCATGCTTATTAATGTGCTATGCTGTTTTCTCCCTTTGTTTTGTCTTGATCTATGCTGATATATAGCAAAAGATAGGTTATTTACTTGTGTATGCATCTTATTTGTTTGATCTTTATGTAGGGAACAAGGAAGAGATTGTTTCTTTTTATTTGTGTGATTTCAGTGCACAAGTTTTATGCTTTCGTTCTTTTCTTTCAAGTATTTTTTTTCTTTGGAAAAATTAATGATTTCAGTGCCTCTGAAAGTTGATTATTTGAGAGTCCTTTACAGTGATGCATTTATCTGACATATAAAAGCACTTCTATGTGTAATCAATCTGTTTGTCTTTTCTCAATTTAACTAATATTCTTATTTTGTTTTTTAACTTTAGCATATCCTTGTAAAATATATAATAATTTTACCCAGTTTCGTGAGGGAGAACGATAATATACACACTAAACCTATATAGCTATCTCAAATGGTGAAAGAAAATAGTTCTTTGCTTATTATGCATGTCTTCTTTCAAAGCATATTTATGTCAAGTGGCCAAAGATTATTGTGCATTAGTGAAGAAGTATGATGAGAAATATAAGCAGACTGGGGATGTGGCCTCTAAATTGGCCATTGAGGAGGCCACATTTCATGATGTTCAGGTGTTTATGAACTTGAATTTGTACTTGTTTGCAAGTCTTTGATTTTGATTTACTGCTTCTAGATTTTTTTTTTCACCATTTGCAAAATAAGATGGTTTTTATTCGAATAATCTGAACGGTCCTTGGTGGCCTGCAGGTGAAAAAAATGGAATTATATCGAGCAATTGTTAAGATGGATGAAGGAGGTGATACTGATGGAAATCTCAAGGTACATCATAATATTTGATGATTTGTCGTGTGAAAGTGGAACTTGTCTGTAGCCAATTTTTTTCTGTCTTTTGCTGGAGTGTGTCGAGCATATCCAGTCAAGTCTTGAGAAACTAGTAAAATATGTTAAAATGCCATGAACAGAATGGGTTGCGTGCTAAACCAATCTCTCTGGTTGTGCTTCCATTTGGTATTTCCATGACCTTATTAATAGTCTGGCCTGGCTATTACCTTTCATGTTTACAAAAGTTTTGCTTTTTCATACGATTTTGTTTGGTATATTTTGCTTTGTCCTTTTTTTTTTCCTTGGCATATGAAAATAAAATATAAAATCTGAAAATTTCAATTTCAATTACTTTTTTTTAATATTTTATGTAATTCTTTATGTTTACATTAAAAATCTTTTAAAAATATATTAAATTTAAAATAAAACTTAAAAAATTGATTAGAAAGTGATTGGCAAAAAAAATAAATAAATAAATAAAACCAAAAAGTGAAAAATATGAGGGTTCATTACCGATGATGTAGTAGGTTCTCCTTCCAGGCTTCCTCCTGTTTTAACAAATCCATCAAACAAAATTTTTTTTTGGGGGGTTCTTTGATAATTCTGTTTCAAAAACCTTAAAATAAATCTTGAGATTTCGACCCATTTATTTTTTTCTTTTTTATTCTTAAAAAATTATTTTCAGTTCATCGCTGTTATGCCTGGTCTTGGATCTATCTTCTTTATATAAAGATCTCAGATCTCTATGGATGAATAAAAAGATTGTTTCTTTTATGTTCCCTTTGTGATTGGGATGCAATTTCAATGTTTAATAATTCGTGTTCTGTTTTTAGTTGTTCTTAAACGATTTTTCTTATTTTTTTCTTTTTATTTTCTGTTATTTGAGTTTATTTTCATGCTAATATTGCTTTGTTCTTTCTTCTGCTTTCTTTCCTGTTATTTGATCTGTTTGTACATACATAATTTTAGCTTTTTTGATCCAACCTTTTCATAAAGGAGGTCTGTTCAACAAATTCATGGAAGTACTAGGTCTCCAACTATATCATATCTGCTTTCGTATCTTTAGTTTTTTTTTTAAATGTTGGAGCCGTTTTTTTTTCATCATTTTTTCCTGGACAAAGCCTGGACCTGAGAAAATAAAAACGTCTCTGGCTGCGATGGATGAAATGGGATTGCCTAGGTTTGTCTTTGCTGACATTCAACAGGTATCAAAATTTTCAAAGCAGCCAAAAAACTAGCTCTTAGACATGCATATCATTTTTGCAACCCTTTTATCTCTGGTTTCCCTCCCCACCACCATAATTCTCAAAAAGAAAAACCTTGCTGTATCAATTCATGAACCTCATAATGAATTTTGTTTGTGTTTTGATATATTTTTGAATAATGTCATTTTAACTTTACTTTGTTCAAGAGTGTGAAAGTTAAAAGCTTCTCTTAATATTGCACATATATGTCATGCTTTTTGACTTATACATAATATACGTTTATTATTTGACTTAGATCTATCTTCTCTGTGAAGATCTTTGATGGAGGAAATATTTTCTGGTGGTATTTTCATGCTTATTAATGTGCTTTGCTGTTTTTTCGCCTGTTTTGTCTTGATCAACGCTGATGATATATGCTGATAGAGCCAAAAAAAGTTCATTTACAGTGTAACTTGTGATTTCTGATATATATTTGAAAGATTGAGATGATTGAATAGCGAATTGAAGATGTACATTAGATGAGCTAATCTAACAAGGAGGGTTTTTGGGTACATTTCAGAAATGACCAGATATACTCCACATGTACAAGTATCTTTGATCTATCATTCATTCCTCTTCCCCCTCTTCAAATTGAACAATCTTCACTTTTGTTGAGTTGTGATGCAATTTTCATGCCTGCTTATTCTTCTTTTTCTTTTTGTAACAATTCTTGTTTGCTATTTGTTTGTATTGTTAGGCTTAGGCTTAGTTAATTGTATCTAGGTTGTTATTAACTCAGGTCAATCCAAAAATGCTTCTATGGCTTATTATAGATCAACTAACTCCAATTTAGGCTAATTTCAGCAAATTAGCTCTAGCAAACAAAAGAATGATGCTGTGGAAAGCAAAAGAAATAAAATAATATAGCATGTAAAAGAAACAAAAGAATGTAGCATGTGAAAGAATGATGTTGTGGCAAGCAAGAGTCAACAGTAGGACTCAGTATCATGGGGTGGGTGGGCTATTAGGTGGGGCCTGCAGAGCAAGTGGCGGGGCAACAGGTGAGGCAAGTGGCAGGGCATTAGGCGGGGCAAGTGGTGGGGCAACAAGCGGAGCAAGTGGCGGGGCAACAGGCGAAGCAAGTGGCGGGGTGGGCATACATCTTGTAGGGCAGAAACAGTACATTGGCACTGGCTGTTATGAGATCCCTGATCTCCCTCTCATTTTCTTCTTGGAGCTCGAACAAAGCTCTTGTTTGCAAGGACAGAGTGTCTTGAGCTCCACGCTGCTGGCCCGCACCTTAGGTGCATCTTCACTTTGCTGCTCGTTTGCTAAACCCTTCAAATTTTTGAGGGAAAGACAAAAAACCATTTATTAAAAAATGACTTAACATTAATATTCTAGGTTTATCAAAAAAAAAATTGAAACTTAACGATAATGGAAAAAAAATTTAAAATGATCTATAGACTATAGACTGATGAAGTAGGCTTTCCCGTGTTACCAGAAATATAAAAGCATAGTTCTCACGCTACTCTCATTTACTCTTGGCGTCGCTCTTTTTGATCAAGGTATCGTCACACACACTCTCTCTCATGCCAGTCATCCCTCTTTCTCCTTCTCCGGTTACTCAATTTTTTTCTCTCACTATTTTCAGTCATTTGTTCATTTACTCTCTCTCATGTTGCTATTCTAGTCATCTCCCTTCTTCTCCGGCTGTTCTCCGGTCATCGGTGCTCCGATCAAGGTACTTGTTGCAGCCTCTATTATTATTATCATTTTTGCTTGCGATATTCTCACGCATTGCTGTTTCTTCCTCTCCGGTCCGATCTCTCCGTTCATAGTTGTTGTTTCTTCCTCTATGGTCCGATCAAGGTACACGTTACCTTGTCTCCTGTGATCGCATAATAATTAATTTCTACTTGTTATTTGTGATGTGATTGCATAATAATTAATTTGTACTTGTCGTTTGTGATGCAATTAATTTTTTTTAAGATATATTTGTAGTTAATTTTGATTTTGTTTTTTTAATCTAGTCCAATCTCTTCGTTCATAGTTGTTCCTATTTCTTCCTCTCCGGTTTGTACCTGCTATTGTCGTTTGTGATGTAATTAATTTTTTTAAGATATATTTGTAATTAATTTTGATTTTTTAATAAATTACAATTTTCTCCCTATATTTTGGCCTATTCATCTATCGTGATATTTTAAAAAATATTTATTTTTTAATTTTTATCACTAGAGAGGGAAGGGTGGAGAGATTTGAACCCTCTCCTCCTATAAATATGCTAAGCCCTCTACCACTAAGCTAGTGGGAGGCTGACTTTTAAAAAATATTTATTAATCACTATATTTTATTTCGTGACATTTTAAATAATACTTATTTTTTAGTATATTTTATTCCGTTAATATTCATTAATCCTTTTATCGGAAATTAAATAGTATAAGAATAAATAAATATTTTTTAAAATGTTTAAAAATGAATAAATATAAGAATAAATAAATATTTTTTAAAATGTCAAAAATGAAATATATCTTAATGAGTATTAACGAAATAAAATATAATGGTAAATAAGTATTATTTAAAATGTCATGGAATAAAATATAGTGATTAATAAATATTTTTTAAAAGCTAACCTCCTATTAGCTTAGTGGTAGAGGGCTTAGCATATTTATAGGAGGAGAGGGTTACCCCTTCTCTCTCTAGTGGTAAAAATTAAAAAATAAATATTTTTTAAAATGTCAGGATGGATAATCTAATAGGTCAAAATATAGGAAGAAAATTGTAATTTATTAAAAAATCAAAATTAATTACAAATATATCTTAAAAAAAATTAATTACATCACAAACGATAATAGCAGGTACAAACCAGAGAGGAAGAAACAAGAACAGCTATGAACGGAGAGACCAGACTAAATACAAAAAAAATAAAATCAAAATTAATTACAAATATATCTTAAAAAAATTAATTATATCATAAACGACAAGTACAAATTAATTATTATGCGATCACATCACAAACGACAAGTACAAATTAATTGTTATGTGATCACAGTAGTGATCATGGGAGACAAGGTGAGGTGTACCTTGATCGGGCCGAAGAGTAAGAAGCAACAGTTATGAACAGCCGGAGAGGAAGAAACAACAGCTATGAACGGAGAAATCGGACCGGAGAGGAAGAAACAACAATGCGTGAGAATATTGCAAGCAAAAACAATAATAATAATAGAGGCTGCAACAAGTACCTTGATCGGAGCACCGATGATCGAAGAACAGCAGAAGAGGGAGGAAGGGAGATGATTGAAATAGCTGCGTGATAGAGAGTAAATGAATAAATGACTGAAAATAGCGAGAGGAAAAAATTGAGTAACCGGAGAAGGAGAAAGAGGGATGATTGGCGTGAGAGAAAGTGTATGCGTGACGATACCTTGATCGGAAAGAGCAACGCTGAGAGTAAATGAGAGTGGCGTGAGAGCTATGTTTTTATATTTCTAGTAACATAGGAAAGACTACTTCATCAATCTATAGATCGTTTCAATTTTTTTTTTCCATTATTGTTAAGCTTCAATTTTTTTTTTTTGGGATAAACCTAGAATATTAATATTGAGTTGTTTTTTTAATAAAGGATTTTTAGTGTTCCCTTAAAAATTTGAAGGGTTTAGCAAATGAGTAGCAAAGTGAAGGCGCACCTAAGGCGTGGACCAGCGGCGTTGTTTGGTGTAATGTGGCACCTCCGGCGCTCAAAAAAAAAAGTCGATTTAGCAAGTTGGGAAAGATACTGGCAGCGTGAGTTAGTCTTCTGAGATGCTGGATGAACTTTGTAAGCATGGACTAATTAATCAAGCTGCGCACCTTATACACTTGAGTAGTCGAACCACTCTATCCCAACCATTATACAATGTATAGACACTTACCTGCATCACATTTCTTTTAATATTAGGCTGTTCGCCTGATCATCGCCATTAAAGTTTACATGCTAGTTTCTATTTTGTTCACAGGATTTGATTGGGCTACTTGTAAAATTTTCATCTGGTTCAATAGTTGCTTTCAGGTCTCTCTATGAGCTTAACATAAGCAGCACTTTGAAGGACATATTAGCAAGTTATGATATCTCACATGGAATATCTTCACTGCATGCAGTGGATGGATATAGCAACCAGGTCTCTCTCTCTTTCCTCTTCTCTATTTTCTTGCTTTGCCTGTTCTGACAAGGTATTCATGAAATTTTTGGGGAAAAAATCAAATACTTTTGCCATGTTTAGGTGCTTATTTAAATGTGTGAAAATGAAGCAAATAAAAGAAAAAAAAAGCATTTATTATGAACCTTCTGGATGTGAAATGTTTCAGAAGCGGAGAACAGATTTGTGATTGTTTTGGTGACTAGAGGTCTTGAGAAGTAGAGTACTTGGAGGATGATTTAAAAAAGTTGTGGATTTTGAGAAAATTGTTTGAACTTTCCTGACAGAATTAGAGTTGAGATAGGTACATCTGTTCATTTATTAATGTCTTCGTTCCTTGGTGACAGTTATCTGTCCATATCTGCTGCTGCATCGGTTACTGCTCCTTTGAAATAATTTGGTCTTTTTATGTGGCTTGCAAATGAAATTGTGGATTTAATTTTATCAAAATGAAAGAATTTAATCAAGATTACTTTTTAGGTACATGAATTTCTGAAGTTGCTAAATGAGCTTCTCCCTGCATCAGATAAAGATTCCCTTTAGTTAGTGGCCCTGATCTTTTGCTTAAGTTTGGGTCTGATATGCTACCCATGTTGGTCCAGGTTGGTCATCTGATTCATAATGCTGCTTTGTGATTCTTTTTGCGTTGCCTTTTGATTTTCCCCTGCTCTCCTCAAACAGGTTGTTAATTCTGGTGCAAACATATGCGTATGCTATGGCTTTCTATCTGTTTTCAGAAAGTTGGTTAATTTCAGCAAATCTGACATACTTGTTGAAATGCTTAAGTTTGCAAACATTCCAAGGTTAACTGGCCCTTCTCATCATTAATTAGCAAGAAGTGAATGTGCTCTAGTAAAGCTAATCAAGTTCCTTGCATAATGTGGCAGTTTCTTGGCTGGAGTTTTTGGAACAACAAGAATAAGAAAGTTCAATGCAGACTAAAAATTCTTCAATTAACAAGGATTTCCTCCTATTGCGTTAACACTAAGCAAGAGTTTTAATTATGAAAAAACATACACACACATACATACATACATATATATATATTTATATTTATGGTAATAACAGTAACTCCAAAGAAAAATGTAAATTAGCTACAAAGCTAACCTTCCCAGGTGTTAAACCATGTAAATTAGAGTGGCTTTAGGTAGAGGCATATATGTCGAGAACAATCATAAATGAATATGTGTTATCTGTAGGTAATAAGGTCCTATAAATTAATCATATTGATTAAGACATTTACTTTTTTTCTTTCTCGTTTTGATTTTGTAGCTTTTGTTGTAATATGGCACGATTATTGCTTTTGTTCCTTCACCTCTGGACAATCAGTGAGCTTGCTAATTACTACGTACTATATAATTAATGGGCATACTTGTGTGCATATATATGTAGTGGGTTCATCATATTCGTATTTCTACAGGAGTATGAAGCATACAGCAAGCAGATACAAGTGCTGAAAGAAAAGGTGAAGCAGAAGCTAATGTCTACTACAAATGATCCCCTGGAACAAATTGATTTCATCAACTTGTTGAGCCAACTTGGTTTGTCATAGCATTTCGAGAACGACATTGAGGAGCAATTAGATCTGAATTTTGATGCTCTCACTAATCAAGTTGTCACGATTTATATACTGTTGTACTTGTGTTTCAAGTTTTAAGGCAAAATGGTTACAAAATCTCCTATGGTGAGTTCCCACTGACCCTATATATATATATATATATATATATATATATCATGTACGGCATATTAGTAAAGATTAATGATTGATGATAATTATAATTTGTGTTTTTTTTTGACCGAGCAGATGTGTTTAAGAGGTTCAAGAGCAGTGATAATAAGTTCAAGCAAAGCCTAACAGGTGATGTGAAGGGCATGCTGAGTTTGTATGAAGCAGCCCATCTGGGCGTTCGTGGAGAAGATATCCTGGACGAAGCTTTTTCTTTCACGGGACCTTTCTTGGAGTCCTACAGAGACAGATTAGGCTCAAGTAATGCTTTCAGAAAGCATATAAGCAACGCTTTGAAATACCCTTTACATAAGGGCATGCCTAGAGTAGAAGCTCGACAGTACATCTCTTTTACGAACTGGGCCTAAATATACATTGTAGGCAATCACATTATTTTTTCCGAGCTCCCATTATTGGAAATCAAAAAGTTCATATTTGATACTTAAGGGTCGAGCGAAAGGTATCAAACTCAAGATTCCCACTTCATAAAGTAGAATTCTACCATTATATTAGACACTTAATTAGAATTTACTTGTGCTTCATTAACTTTATTAAGCATGTCAAACATAGTAAAATATAACAAAAAATATATATATTTTTAATATTGACATATTTAATCCAGTGATCAAATGTATGATGCATGTGTATATATTACAAATTTAACTGTTGGGTATAATACACCTGAGTAAACTATTGGGTGTAATGTGATTGGCCAGAGGTGTGTTGCTTTGCTTGCTTGCAAGTTCAGATTAGGATACTCATCTATTTTGGTCAATAGAGATATGATACAGAATTCATGCACTTAAAAACCCAACTCCCACAAAGATGCTTTGGAGTATGAGTAGGTTGGTATAGATAGTGACTTGTCAAAAATTTTTATTCTAATTCTTTTGGCTTGCTTAAGCAGCACTTCTGTATTAGTTTTCTTCCACCTTCTTCTGCTTCTTATGATCAGCTGAGAAACTCTTTTAAAATGGTAGAAAATGAAAGCAGCAAAGATATGAAATGTTTGATATTGGTAATGTTGTATAATAATCTTTGGCTATTATTCATGTATTAATTTGAATATCCAGGTGTTTAAAGTTTACCTTGAGACAAGACATCATTAATGAATAATTCATTGGCTATAGGAGCACATAAATTTTTCCTTATCACCAGTGCAATGTAATATACTAATTGGTATGTGTGGAGCATTAACGAAGATGATCTAAATGATAGACACACTTAAATAATTAGTATTTTGTTGAGATAATGACAGATGGCTTAAAATATGAGTTATCAGTTATTAAAGTTATAACTTTAATATGAACATATTGACCATAAATGGTTCTGGGATTGCCTTATTAACGTAGAGCTAAAGATACTCATAATTGGTATTATTCTATGATCTTATGAGTTGAAGTGTACAAAAACAGATAAATTTTCTTAAGCTGTGGATCAATGGAGTTGGACGATCATGTTACCAGATTAAAGGTATTAATTTGATTTTATTTCATGCATATTTAATGGCATTCTTGCATGATTAAGGCCTCAACTCTTGCTTGCTTTTTTTTTTTTTAGAACCTCTTGCTATGTTTATTATCTTGTAGATTCCACTTTCGGTTGTCCTGCCTGAGTCACTGGAATCATCTCTCAAATTTATTTTGTTCTTATATTCCAAGTCAATAATCTGGCCACTGGTCTATCATTTTCAATCTGATTGTAAAACTGAATTTTTTCAGTAAGAAAATTGTCGAAGGGAATTGGGGATACTATATGCTAGAACTTGGAAAATTCTAGTGTCTTGAGATGAATGTCATAGTTTAGCTCTATGTTTGAAGTAATTCAATGGCTATAACTTTCAGTTGTCGAGTTATTCATATGGTAACCTTTTCTTTATGTAGTGCAATAACAAGCTGACATAAAATTATTTGCTGTATTTCAAATTAACTCATAAAGAGAAGAGGCCTTAACTGGAGTGGATTGCATTGGACTACTGAATAATTAAAATTTTCTATTACAGACTGAAATTGAAAGCTTAAATGCTGAAGATCACAGGCTTGATGAATCTATAAGGTTAGTTATTCAGTTCATTGGGTTCATGCAACTTTTATCTAGTCTTGGACGAAGATGAAAGTAATAAAAGGTATTAGATGTTCATCCTTGTGCTGTTTTTTTTTTTTATTTTTTTTTATTTTTATTGGGATTCTGATGATTATATAGTTTTGTTTCTTGATTGCTTGAAATTTTAGATATCTTTTTATGACAGGAAGATATCACAAGAGTTCCTTGCTTCCAGGTCTGCAAATAGTCAGAATTCTTGAAATCTGCTTGGTTATTTTATCATTCCTGATCTCACTGATGGCTTAATGTTATTATTGCTGCAGAATCAAACACTCATTGCAATAAAAGCTCCTCAACGCAGTTATCTTGAAGTTCCTGATTCAGATGAGGTAGGAATTGTTTATATGTGGAAGTTTAAAATGTTTTGAAATGTATCCCCTTGTGGTTTTTACTATTTTTACATAAGCAGGATATCAATTCACTTCCATATAAAATAATTGTTAGAAGCAGCACTGGACCTATTGATTTGTATCTTTTAAGGTATTTTCTCTACTTGCATATGCATACTTTGCATTGCCATTAAGTGAATTAGCCTTCTATCTTATGTGAGAGATTTTGCCTATTAGTTTCACTTGCCTACTTGTTCAAAATGGTGTTTTCTGCTGGGTGTTTATTCTTTGTCCTTTTATGTCATTCTTCATGAATATTATCATTATTTATCCTCAGTATTGGAAACAATGAAAAAGTTTTCATTTCTATTATAAACAGAAATCATTAGTTTTCTTTCTATCAAAAAAATCATTAGTGTTTTATATCAGAATTAAGAAGATATATATTTTTAAAAAATAATGCTATAATTAAGTAGTATTTTAAGATTAAACTAAACTTGAAATTAATGCAAGATCACATTTACCTCCCTGAGATTTGACCTAATGTGTGCTTGGAAAGTTCTAAAAATGCGAAATTATAATTCAAGAAAAAATTCAAGAACATAATTAATTCAATTAGAAAGTTCTAAAAATGCGAGATTATAATGGAATTAATTATGTTTAGTCAATTTTTATGTGTGCTTAGAAAGTTCTAAACATAAAAATTAACTTAGGTCAAACCTCATGGAAGTAAATGTAATTTGCTTAGAAAAAATAGTACTGTTTAATGTGTGCTTAGAAAGTACTAAAAATGTGAGATTATAATTGAATTAATTGTATTTAGTCAATTTTTATGCTTAGAAAGGTCATATCTGCTAGAATTCAATCATCTAAAAAATGCCTTTTCAAATAATTGTAATCATGTATTGGTCAAAAAAAAAAAAAAAATCATGTCACACATGATGTGATTTTACAAGAATCTGATTGTGCGGATTACTTATTCCAAACTGTTATCAGAGCAACAAATACAGAAAATAGGAATTGATTTCTTATGTTTTTCATCAAGTGTATAAGTACATATATATATATACAAATCAGTTGATTATTTTCAAAGCTATACAGTCTGATTGTCAGAGCCTTATAATCTGACTATCAGACTGTCATACACAGCCTATACAGCCTGACACATTTGACTATCAGACTGTCATACACAGCCTACAGTCTGATTGTCAGAGCCTTATAGTTTGACTATCAGACTGTCATACACAACACATACAGCCTGCAACATTTGACTATTAGACTGCCTGTATCACTCTGTAACACTCCCCCTTAAGTTGGAGCATAGATGTTAATCATGCCCAACTTGTTACAGATGCATTCTATTCTTGCTCCATTTAGTGCGTATCCTAGCTGCTCTCCAGTCTTCACATGTCCCGTGGATATTAAATTTTATTGTATTTTTTCACAAACAAAGTGACAATCAATTTCTATATGTTTGGTTCGTTCATGAAAGATAGGATTAGAGGCAATATGTATAGCAGCTTGATTATCACACCATAACCTTGCCGGTACTTGGCACCTTAAAGCCCATTTCCGTCAAGAGTTGATGAATCCACATTATTTCACATACTGATTGTGTTATAGCTCTGTATTCGGATTCTGCACTTGAGTGAGAAACAACTTTTTGCTTCTTACTCTTCCATGAGACTAAGTTTCCTCCAAAAAATACACAGTAACCTGTGGTGGATCTCCTATTCAATTTGGAACTTGCCCAATCTGCATCCGAAAAACACTTAATGTTGTTATGTCCATGATTTCCATAGAGTATACCCCATCCTGGAGCTCCCTTTAAGCAACAAAGAATCTGGTCTAAAGCCTTCCAATGATGAACTGTAGGTGCTGACATGAATTGGCTTACAACACTAACAAAGTATGAAATATTAGGATGAGTTACAGTGAGTTAGTTAAGTTTTCCAACTAGCCTTCTGTACCTCTTAGGATCTTCACATAGCTTTCCTTCTTTTGTAAGTTGCATATTGGGAAGCATTGGTGTGCCACATGGTTTAGCCCCCAATTTTCTTGTTTCAGTCAACAGATCAAGAACATATACCTTTCTTACTTTGTAGTACCTCAATTCCCAAAAAATATTTTAGCATCCCTAGGTCTTTGGTTTGAAACTGATTGTGAGGATAGGATTTAAGAGTTAGGATACCTACACTATCACTTCCGGTAATTACAATATCATCAACATAGACTACAAGAAGAATGATGCCAGATTCAAATTACTTATAAAAAATTGAGTGATCACACTTACTCTTCTTCAACCCAAACTGTTCAACTATTTGACTGAATTTCCCAAACTACTGTTTAAGCCCATATAATGATTTGCAAAGATAACAAACCTTACCAGACGACTCCTGAGCAACAAACCCAGGTGGTTGCTCCATATACACTTCTTCCTGAAGGTCTCCATGCAAAAAGACATTTTTAATGTCTAACTGATGGAGAGGCCAGTTATGGGTAGCTGCTAAGGAGATGAACAGGCGCACATATGTAAGTTTGGTTACTGGAGAGAATGTGTCAGAATAATCGACCCCATAAGTCTGAACATATCCTTTGGCTACTAAACGAGCCTTAAGCTGAGCCACGGAACCATTAGGATTAACTTTAATTGCAAATACCTACTTACATCCAATAGCCTTTTTTTCTGCAGGTAAGTTCAGTAATTTCCAAGTACTATTAGTATCCAAAGCATTCATCTCCTCCATCATAGCATCACGCCAACCAGGATGAGACAAGGCATCATTGACAGTTTTAGGTAAGGAAATGGAATCAAGAGAGGTTAAGAAGGCATAGGTGTGAGAGGATAAATGATTAGTGGAAACAAAAGATGAAATAGGATATGTGCATTGACGCTTACCTTTTCGAAGAGCGATGAGAAGATCAAAATCACTGGATTTTGGATCCAATGAGAAGGAAGAAACTGGTTCAGGACATGAAATAGGTGATGCCTTGCGTCTGGAGTAAACCTACAAAATGGGAGGTGGTGGTGGTGTAGGATGGGGAACTTGTGACTTGACGGTATAGACTAGATCATCATCCTCCTCTGGATATAGAGGAGGAGAAGAGGAGGAAAAGAATGAAGTATTCTCTAGAAAAGCTACATCAATAGACACAATGTTACTTGTTAAGACTAGGACAATAACATCGGTAGCCTTTTTGATGGCGAGAATATCCCAAAAAGACACATTTAAGGGACTTAGGATCTAACTTGGTAACTTGAGGACGAACATCACAAACAAAACAAGTACGCCCAAAAATACGAGGTTCGATAGGAAATACGGGCTTAGAGGGAAAGAGGACACTGAATGGAGACTCACCGTGAAGAACAAAGGAAGGAAGACGATTGATTAAGAAACAAGCTGTGGAGATGGCATCAGCCCAAAATTGTTTGGGGACATGCATTTGAAATGGAAGTGCTCAAGTTGTTTCAAGAAGATGCATATTTTTCCTTTCGGCCACCCCATTTTGGGATGGTGTATCAACATAAGAAGGTTGATGAAGGGTTCCATTTTGGGTCATATAAGTCTAAAAAACATGAGAGAAGTATTCCTTGGCATTATCACTTCTCAAAGTACGTAATGAAACATTAAAATGTGTTTTAATTTCAGCACAAAAACCACTCAAATGAGAGAATAGCTCGGAATGATTTTTCATTAAATAAAGCCAAGTCATACGAGAATAATCATCAACAAATGTAACAAAATATTTGAAACCAGTGTTGGACATAACAAGACATGGACCCCAAACATCAGAGTGCACTAACTTGAATAGAGAACTAGCCCTTTTATTGACTTTAGGACTCGAAGACAAACATTGGTGTTTAGCAAACTGACATGACTCGCAATCTAAGGTAGACATATTGTAAAACATAGGATATAACTACTTTAATAAGGGGAGATGGATGTCCCAACCGACAATGTACTTCAAATGGTGTTAAAATACTGGAACAAGCCACAGGCCTTGGAACTGGAGTGTCCAGAACATATAGACCGCCTGATTCATGTTCTTTACCAATAATCTTCTTCATCATAAGATCATGAAAAACACAATGATCAAGATAAAATAAGGCACAACAGTTTAAAGTATGAGTGATTTTACTAACAGAGATGAGATTAAATGACAATTGTGGTAGACTCAACACAGAACACAAGGGAAGAGAAGGTGTTGGTTTGACGGTGCCAGAGCCAAGAACCTGTGATGTGGATCCATTGGCCAGTGTGACATAGGTATTAGAGGAAAGGGGTTGAAATGTAGAAAAGAGATGAGGGTTACCTGTCATATGATCGGTGGCACCAGAATCAATGACCCATTTGGATGAGGATGATAGAAGACATGTGGGGTAGTTACCTGATTCTGCAATTGCAGTGATAGCAGGAGATGAGGACTTTAATGCTTCCTGATACTGAGTGAATTTTGCAAACTCCTCTGCAGAAATAGCTATTTTTTTTATCAGATATGGAGTTAACAGTTGCAGCATGAGTTGCAGATACTGGAGGTCTATTCAGTATTTTTCTGCAAGTTTTTCTAGTATGTCCCGGCTCATGACAATAATAATACACCACTCCCCCTGACTCTGGATTCTGATGTTCCCGAGTATTGGATCCTCTCCCTCTTCCTCTACCCCGATTATTAGTGTTACGGCTGATGAGAGCACTGGATAGAGAAGAAATAGGGGTACTAGTATCTGTGCACAAAAGACGAGTAAATGTCTCCTGGAGTGAGGAAATTTCAGTGCTGGAGAGAATCTGAGATTTTGCAGTCTCAAATTGGGGACTAAGTCCAGCAAGAAAGCTCATAATAGCCATTTTTTCGCGCTGATCCTGCTGAATTTTCACATCAGGACTAAAGGGCAGCAGAACATTAAGCTCCTCATAAGTCTTTTTAAACTGCATGAAGTAAGTCTGAAGAGGTTGATGTTGTTGCTCAGCACGATAAAAGTCTTTACAGACTTCATTGACACGGGACAAGTTTCCTTTCCCAGAGTACAAAAATTCCAAATACTCCATCAACTCCTTGACATACTCACATTGATTAATTAAGGAAACAATGTCGGTATCAATGGAATTACTAATTTGTAAAAATAAACGGGCATCATCTCTGAGCCAAGCCTGTTTAGTATTATCTGTGGGTGGCTCATCTGTGAGGTGATCATCCATAGAAATACTTCTTAGATAAATACGAATAGTCTTAGACCAGGCTAAATAGTTCGAGCCTATCAATTTAT
The DNA here is from genome assembly GCA_949671775.1 of Mallotus repandus. Lineage (NCBI taxonomy): Eukaryota > Viridiplantae > Streptophyta > Magnoliopsida > Malpighiales > Euphorbiaceae > Mallotus > Mallotus repandus. The sequence continues at coordinate 23,835 of CATIWM010076609.1, forward strand.
GCTCAGTTATTTTAGACATTATAGGCACAATATCCACAATATTCTTTTGTTCTTCCGCCATGATAATTAACCCAACAAATATCCAAAAAGTTAAAGCAGCAAGACAAAGAAGAATGGAGCAAAACAAAGTGTTGGAGAACCTGAGTACAGTAGCCGAAGTAGTCCAAAAACAAAAGAGGGACCGGATCTGGAAACGAAATAAAGAGAGTAACCACACAAGGAGGCCGGAAATGAAGAGGTGACAGCTTTAACTTCTAAGGTGACAGCTGCCTTACCTAGGACAGCTGGTGACCTGACTCAAGGCAGAGGCAGGTGGTGCTTCTGCTGGTGATGGTGGTGAGAGAGGATGATCTGCTGAAGTTATTGAACCAAAAAATACCAAAACTTCTGCTCGCTGGGCAGAGTCAGGAATACTGAAAAAAAAATGGCCTTCTCACTAGGCAGAAAAAAAAAAAATTCTTGAGCTAGATTCTAAGGCTCTGATACCATGTTATCAGAGTAACAAATACAGAAAATAGGAATTGATTTCTTGTGTTTTTCATCAAGTGTATAAGTACATATACATATACAAATCAGTTGATAATTTTCAAAACTATAGAGTCTGATTGTCAAAGCCTTATAGTCTGACTATCAGACTGTCGTACACAGCCTAAGCATCGTGATACATCTGACTATCAGACTGTCATACACAGCCTACAATCTGATTGTCAGAGCCTTACAGTCTGACTATCAGACTGTCATACACAACACATACAGCCTGCAACATCTGACTATCAGACTACCTGTATCACTCTGTAACACAAACAATGCTGCCCATTCTCATGTTTGTGAAGTTCATATATGCTATAATTCATTAGTTATCCTAATGATGCTTAATTGTAATAGATTAGGGTGTGAATCTGATCTTTTTGAATTTGAATGCAGGTAGCAAGTGGTTATGCAGATGGTGGTGTAAGAATTTGGGATAGCGATAAGAGTGCCTGTGAGACAACATTGAATTGACACAAAGGAGTTGTTGCTGTTTTACGGAATAACAAGTCTGGGGCGTTGCTTGCCTTTGGAGGTAAAGATAATGATATTATACTATGGGATGTTGTTGGAGAGATTGGCCTTTTTCGCCTCTGAGGCAATCATGACCAGGTTTCTTGTTATGATCGAGTTTTGAATGAAGTTATTATTATGATCAGGTTTCTTCTTCCATTGTCAGTTTTATTTATTTTTTGTTCCTTCTTGTAGTACAGATTACTTACCTTGTTTTCTTGGAGTCTGGTAAGAAACTTGTTAGCTCTTCCAAAGACAAATTTATGAGAGTTTGGGATCTTGAGACAGAGTACTGTATGCAGAAATTTGGTCAGTAGATGTTGATCCTGAGGAAAGATACTTGGTTATGGGTTCCACTGATCCTGAACTTCGATTTTACACTGTTACATGATTTGATGGATGGACAAGGCTTGCCCAATGAAAAAACAAAACAATGAAACTAGAATTGTGAAGAATGGAGATTCATCCACCCCAAATAAATGAGAGGTTCTGAAGCTGTTTGGTGAAATTCAGAGGCAAAATAAAGATAGACTTGTGACAGTGCAATTTAGCAAGTTGGGAAAGTTACTGGCTTGTCAAGTGGCAGGGAAAACAGTGGATATATTCTGTGTACTCGATGAGAATGAAGTGAAGCGTAAAGCAACGCATAGGCTTCGTTGTAAAAAAGAAAATAAATCTGGAAAAGGACAGTTGAAGTGACTGAAGATAAAGATGCCAAGCTTGTTGCAGAAAAAGATGGAGGCATCATCATGGTTACTGTCTGTGATGTTTTCAAGCTTCTTCAAACCATTTGAGCAAATGAAAAGATCTGTTCCATCTCATTCAGTCCAGTTACCCCTAGAAACTCCCTTCAACAAGTTACAATGCGGTAAAATTTTGAAAATGAACTTATTTCATGGTTCTGCCTACTTCTGTACTTGATATGTTAACAAGGCTAGATGCGTGTGGAGGACACAAAGCACCTTGTGGTGTCAAATATGAGGACTACAAGGATGAACGATGATGTTCTAGTTGTCGCAGTTAGCCCTGATGCTAAATACATTTCTGTTGCACTTTGGACTGCACCATGAAGGTTAAATTGACTTCTATAACGTTCTAGTTAATTTATTTTTTTTTGAGCTTTCTAGGTTTTTTTTTCCTCTAAGTGTTTACTAAATTGCAAGTATACTAACTATGAAATGCAACTGGTGAGCCACTTCTCCTTGTGGAGGTTGGCTCAGGGACTATCCTAAAAAGGAAAAAGAGATTAAAGATTACTGCGAATTCAAAACTGAAATAATGAGCATAAATGATGGAAACTTAAAAAGAATAAATGTCTAGGTTTAGAACTTCTTTATCAAATAATAAGCTTGAAGACCAGAGTTGTTCGAATTGATACATACTTCAGTTCTTAACTTCAGTGTGTGTTTGGACATTCTTATGACACTAAATAAGTTGGGAAGTCCATGTAAATTTCAGAAAATGGAGTCTATGATGCTAATGAATAGTATATTTGATATCTAATGATCTATAGCTAAGTACCAATAACATAACATGGTATTAGTACCAGAATAAACTTGGATTTTTCCGTGGGTATATTGTGCAGTGGTTGAAAAAATCTCTATGGTTTCATACTCTGTGACCATAGTTGCTAATTGTTCTGTTAAATTTACATCTACGTCTCAGGTTTTGTTCACGGATACGCTCAAATTTTCTCTCATTCTATGGTCATAAACTGCCTGTGCTATGTGTGGACATTTCATCACATGGAGATTTGATGGTTATTGGTTCTGCTGATAAAAATTTGAAGATATGGGGTTTGGATTTTGGTGATTGCCATAATTCCCATTTTGCCCATGTCGATAGGTGCGTCATATTTATGGCGATACATTAACCTGGTAATATCTTTCCTTTAATGTTTGGCTTGTGTATAAAATTCTGAGAAGCCATTTTTCTGGTAGCGTTATGGCAGTTGAGTTTGTGTACAATCCCATCATCTGTTCAGTGTTGGGAAATATTGCCTTGTTAAGTATTGGGATGCTGATAAGATTAAAATGCTTTTAACTCGAGGGGCATCATCCAGGTGTTTGGTGTCTTGCAGTCAGCAATCGGGGTGATTTTCTGGTCAGAGGGTCTCATGACCGGTCCATACATTGCTGGGACCAGACTGAAAAGCCATTTTTCATTGAGGTACTTTCTTTTTGTTTAATTTGTATTGTTAATTTGTGTTTCGTCATGCTATGCATTTAATATGTGTGTCTTTATTTGTCATATGATTTTGCAGGAGACGGAAAAAATATTGTAAGAAATGTTTGAGGCTGATTTTGACAATGCATTTAAAAACAGGTATGCAGCAAAGGAAAAACTTTCACTGGAGGGACCTGTGGCCCTGGCAGGAAAGAGAACTCAAGAAACCCTCACAGCGACTGACTTAATTATTGATGCCTTAGATGTAGCAGAGATGGAACTAAAGCGGATTACTGAGCATGAGGTAGTTGGTTCTCCTTGATGCCTTAGATGTAGCAGAGATGGAACTAAAGCGGATTACTGAGCATGAGGTGGTTGGTTCTCCTGTGTGGTGACATTTTGCTCTAGTTTATGTCTTGATTTTAACATTTCATTGGGAATTGAGGAAAAGAAGGTATATGCATATATACTATGATGGAAAACTGTTACCATGTTACAGTCCCCTATTCGATGGGAATTAATCCTAAGATTAATTTTTAATGTGTTCTTCATGATTTTTATTTGTAGGTTACTGTTTTACGTTGCCATTGCCATAAACAATGTAGCAACATCATGTTGCAGGTCTTTTTATTTATTATTATTATTTTTTTTTTGGGGTGTTTGTGTGAAGGGGTAGCATACTTATCTGCTTACCTGATTGAACTTGGGTGTTAGCAAACATGCCTGCGTGATTGAACTTGGGTGTTAGCACACTTGCGTGCTTGAACTGCTACTGCAGTGTTAGTATTTCTCTTTGAACTTCTAGTGCGAAATCTAAGTGAGCAATGCTCGCAGCATCCATCTGAAAGCAGCCAGTATCGCGGCCATTTTTGAGTTGATTTGAGTTTGCCTATATATGTACATTCTCAAACGACAGAGTTGCCGCTTGGAGAAAAATAAAACCTCCACTACAAATTGTTTAATGCAGTAGTGCCATATTTTAAGTAAACATTTAATTTACAATTAGGTGATATATATTTAAAAAGAAATTATCAACTTTATTTGTTAATTTAAATAATTGTTTGTTAGTTAACCATTGAAATTTTTTTTTTTTAATTTATAGCAGTTAATTATAAAATTCTTTCAAAAAAGTCAAAATATGCTCTGGATTTTAAAAGAAAAAGTTCTTTTTGAAACAAAAAATGTAGAAGTTCAATGAAGACGGGCTCAAGTTGAGCTTCAATTTGTCCCTTTTGCTGGAAAACTATAAGTGTTGTGACTTGTGTCCAGTGATTAGCTACACAAATTCTTCAACTAACGAGGACTTCCTCTTCTAGCGTTAACACTAAGCAAGAGTTTTAATAAATAATTAAAGTTTCAAATATTCTAGAAAAATATTTTAAAATATAAATTTGTGTATTTATATATATTAGAATGATATTATTTTATTCATTTTATACATAGAAAATAAATTAAAATATATAAATAATAAAATAGAAATAAATTGTTTTGAGTTTCAGATACTGTTTTGAGTTTTAGATACTTATCATATTCAGATCATATACTTTTTTTTGTATCATATACGAATAAAATTTTGAAAATATACAGATAATATTCAAAAATGTATATAACTAAATAATAAATATATATGTTTTGCATTTTCAACATATACGAATAAAATTTCAAAAATATACTGATAATATTCAAAAATGTATATATGAACAATGAATAATATTCAGAAAATAATTGGATAATATTAATAAATGTGAATAATGATATGATACATATTTTGCACTTTCAACATATACGAATAATATTCAGAAAATGTTCGGATAATATTTAAAAATGTAGTTAATTGAATAATGGTATGCCACCTTTTTTGCAATTTCAACAACCTATTTCAAAAAATAATATCAGATACCTATTTTTAATTTTTAATAAACTATATCTGACTGTAAACAAATGTTCAATATTGTATGTATTTTTGTAATAAACACACAATATATATAAATAATATACAATTAGTATACGATTAGTATGTTTTACTAATAAAAATATAAAATTAAAAAAATTATTATAAAAATTGGGTCAAAATTGGCAAACAAAAGATAATAACCTAAGCCCTATTTCCATCTACCACGTACTATACATTAAATTAGGGGAAAATTTTGAAGTGTCTATTCTATTCTTTGCCTTTTTTTTTCAGAAGTATATCCATCAACCACTTAAAAAAGTTGAAGGCAAATAATATAAAATATAAGAAATATTTTATACTTTGCAACCAGGTCGGTTTCTCCTAATTCCTTGAGAATAATATCACCATTCTCCACCTACCACCCACTATACATTAAAATAGGAGAAAATTTTAAAGTCTATTCTATTCTTTGCCTTCTCTTTTTTTTCCCAAAGTATATCCATCAACCTAAGTTAAAGGCAAATAATATAAAATATAAGAAATATAAGGGTTAGTTTCTCCTGATTCCTTGAGAATAATATCACAATTCTTTTGACTCAAACACCCTTTTCCTTTGGCATTAGAGCTAGCATGCACACTGTACAAGACATATACAAGCACTGCAAGTCCTAAAAATAAGGCAAACTGCAAGTACGATGGGACATCAAGAGACCCCAACAAAAATATGTTCAAGAAGATAGATACACAGGGTATCCATGGCATCAATGGAGCACCCCAGAATTCTGGCTTTCTAGCTTGTGGCGCCATACAATTAAAGATTTGTATTATTGCAATCACTATCATAATGCAGGCACCAAGCATAAAGGCTTTTGGCTTGCCTTGAGGCATGAAATTCCAAATCAGAGTGAATAGTAAAGAGGTGAAGGAAAATGAGCAGACGAAGGATAATTTAGGCCAAGGTTTGGTTATCCCTATCGATACGTAATGCCTGTAAATAATAGCGTTGGCAACCATGTAGAAGAAAAATAGCATTCTAATTGATACCAGGTTAAGGAGCACATTTAGATCAGTGAAAAGGGCAATTACAACATCAAAGATACCTGGAAACAAAAAGAATAAAGATATTTAAAAAACTTCCAGCAGGAGCAATCAAGTCCACAAGATAGATTCAGAACATTATTAGAGTTTCATAAAAAATGACAGTCGCTTTTTGTAGAGTCATTTCATAAGAGGCTGATAATCAAGTTAGGTAATGCGTCTTTCAACACTAAATTGAACATCAATAAAATTCGTTATGCCAACAATTATTCTCTGACCCACTTTTACAGGTCCAATGCCTTGTTGGGTGACTGCAGAAAATGATTTCAAGGTAGCAAAAGTCACTTCAAACTTCAACCTGCAGACCCATTTTTTAAACACTTTCGATCAACCAAAATTCCTAGAAGTTTTCCTAATCGAGACTGCCAGATAGTTTGGAATTTAGAGTTAAACAACATTTTGATAGAAATAACAAAGAAGATTAGAGAGATTGCTCAGACCTATAGCTAAAAGCTAATTGCTTACCTGTTTAAATTTTTGTTAAAAGATTAGAGGAAGAAAATTGCTTCTTCCTCTTATCTCTTCTTTGCTAAGAATTTTGGCGTCGAATTCTGTGCTCTCAGGTACCGTCCCTTACCTATTAAAATTTTTGTTGTTGAATGAAGGTTTTGTTCATGGTGTGTTTGGATGGTCCAAAATTAGTAGAATTAGGTTGAATTCTAGAAAGGCCTTGGTTTTAATTGATGGTGATTGTTGTGGTTGGGTCTTTAATTTCAGGGATAAACTTGAGCTCAAAGCGATTAAAGATGGGTTAGCTAACTATGTAGCATTGAAAAAGAAGGCAGAGATCAAATTGATGCCCTTGCTTTTGCTATTTGATTTTCTATTGAAAGCTAAACAAGTGCAAGGAAGAACCCCAAAAAAAGAAGAAGAAAAAGAGCAAGATGAAGATGAATAGAAATGAGGACGCAAGATGAAGATGAGCGTAAATGACAGAAGATAAAATAGGACACGTGTAATACTTTTGCAAAAATGGGCATTTTGCTGATAATGAAAACCAAAAAATGAGTATTTATGTAAAAATTTCAAAAATTTAAGATAACCCGAGATGGGTTGGATGAGTGACATGGCCATTTATTTATAGGGATTCAGAAAACGACTTTTTCGTTTCTAAGACCAGAACGTCATGTCGTTTAAGTAAAAGACTAAAAGTCTTTTAAATTTAAATGATAATCTATGTTTGGATGGGATGAGATGGTGGTTAGTTAAGAAATGGTTAGAAAGGGTAAGTAAGTGTAAGGTGAAGTAAAGATAAAGAAAATTTTTAAACTTATTTGGATTTAAAGAGGAGAAAATAAAGATAGAAAATTAACAATTAAAAAAAAAAAAAAGTAACTATAATTCTTGCCTCACCCTTCTTGCATCCGAATTTATAGTGTAAGAAAAAGTGAGATTTGAGGGTTACCCTTACCCTCCTTAAAAATTCTCCAACCAAACACGTTGACATTTTACCTCACTTACTTTTTACTTTTCCCCCTCCCAAACATGGCAGCAATGGTGAAGCGTATACCTAAGGACTAAGGTACGAGCCAGCGTCGTCGCTTGGTGTAATAGCATCAGTAGAATCCAACACAGTATATGACAGCTCCGGCGAGCATCTTCTAGCTCCGGCTCTCGGAAAAGTCGGAGTTTGGCACGGCGTCTGCTCTAAAACCGTAATTCCTTCGACTTCCTCTCGTAACAGTCCATCTCTCGCTGCTACGTCTATTGTATCATCCTCTACTGCTTCCTCTCTGGTAATTAACTCAATTTTCTCGCTATCTTTTATGTTCTGTTTGGTTACTGAGAAAAAGTAACCAGAAATGGAAAGTGGAGGAAAATTTGCTGTGGGAACTGGAAAATTATTAAAAGGAAGTAGTGATATTTCTTGAAGTTTATTTTCATTTTTCGTCTTTTTTTTTTCCGGTTTAGAATGTATCAAAATGCGAGAATTTAATCGAGTTGAATTGAACTCTATGTAATGTGTGCTTAGAAAGTTTAAAATCTTCGAGATTATAATCGAATTAATTCTGTTTATCAATTTATATGTTTAGAAAGGTTTGCTAGAATTCAATCATTTAGAAAAAAAAAAAGGGCTTTTCAAAGAAATGAATTCAATTGCGCTTATTATTTTTTCCAACAATGCTGCCAATTCTTATGTTTGGGAAGTTCATATATGCTATAATTCAATTATTCCAATTGTGACATGATTTTGCAAGAATTCAATTTCTTACATGTTAGTTAATCCAAGCAATGCTTAGTTGTAATGGATTAGAGTATGAAAGTTATCTTTTGAGTGCAGGTTGCAAGTGGTTATGCAGATGGCAGTGTAAGAATTTGGGATAGTGATTGGGTACCTGTGAGACAACATTGAATGGACGGAAAGGATCTGTTACTGTTTTACAGTTTGACAAGGCTGAGGCATTGCTTGCATCTGGAAGTGAAGATGATGATATTATACTATGGGATGTTGTTGGAGAGTCTGGCCTTTTTCGCCTCCAAGGCCATTGTGACCAGGTTTGTTGTTATGATTGAGTTTTGAATGAAGTTATTATGACCAGGTTTCTTGTTCCATTATCAGTTTTTTTTTTAATTTTGTGATCCTTCTCATAGTGCAGATTACTGACCTTGTTTTCTTGGAGTCTGGTAAAAAACTTGTTAGTTCTTCCAAAGGCAAAATTTTTGAGAGTTAGGGATCTTGAGACTCAGCACTGTACGCAAATAATTAGTTGCCATCACAGTGAAATTTGGTCAATGGATGCTGTCCCTGTTGAAAGATACTTGGTTACTGGTTCTGCTGATCAAGAATTTCGATTTTACACTGTTAAGCATGATTTGATGGATGGACAAGGCTTGCCCAGTGAAAGTGAAACTGGAATTGTGAAGAATGGAGATTCATCTACCCAAAATAAATGGGAGGTTCTCAAGCTGTATGGTGAAATTCAGAGGCAAAATAAGGATAGAGTTGCGACAGTGCAATTCAACAGGTCAGGAAATTTACTGGCTTGTCAAGTGGCAGGGAAAACCATGGACATATTCCGTGTACTTGATGAGAATGAAGCGAAGTGTAAAGCAAAGCATAGGCTTCTTAGGAAGAAAGAGAGGAAATCTGCAAAAGGAGCAGTTGAAGTGACTGAAGATAAAGATGCAAAACTTGTAACAGAAAAAAGATGGAGGCATCATCACAGTTACTGACTCTGATGTTTTCAAGCTTCTTCAAACCATTCAAGCGAATAAAAAGATCTGTTCCATCTCCTTTAGTCCAATTACTCATCGAAACTCCCTGGCTACTTTAGCAGTCTTTGAATGATAATTTATTGGAATTTTATTCTGTTGAACAATACAGCTACAAATTCCCAACCTATTGAGCTCCAGGTTCATTGTTCTGATGTCAGAAGTGTTAGCTCTTAGTTCTGACAATAGTCTTTGGATGTAAGCAAGTCAAAAGGCAGTAAAATTTTGGAACCCAAGTACTGGTTCTTGACTTTTAACTATTGATTCCAGGTATGGACTTTGTGGCGTAATTGTTCGGCATAACAAGTATGCACTTGTTGGAACTAAAGAAAGGAAAATAGAAATAATTGACATTGGGAGCAGCACTTGCATTGAGGTAGTGGAAGCTCATGGTGTTTCAGTTCGCTCTATTACTTCCATTCCAAATGAAAATGGTTTTGTCACGGGCAATGCAGATCATGATGTTATGTTCTGGGAGTATCAAGTCAAAAAGAAATCTGGCCAAGTAGGGTCTTCTATATCCTCCATTCATGTTAATTTTATGCATAATCAATTTTTTTTAAAGAAAAGAAGCTTATTTCCGTGTTGGGACTTTTTTTTTCCTTATTATTCTAAAGGAAAAGGAAACTCTGAAGACACTTGTGACTTTGAATTGAGGTATGCTGCTTGCCTGCTTCTGTACTTGATATGTTAACAAGGCCAGATGTGTCTGTTGTGCAGGCTACAAAGCACCTTTTGTTGCAAATGTGAGAACTATGAAGATGAATAATGTTCTTCTAGTGATCGCAGTTAGCCCTGATGCTAAATACATTGCTGTTGCACTTTGGACTGTACCGTGAAGTTCAAATTGACTTCTTTAACCTTCTAGTTTGAAGTTAATTCATTTTCTTTTAGTTTGAGCTTTCTGGGTATTCTTCTCTATGTGTTTACTTAATCAGTATACTAAGTACTAACTATGAAGATCAAGAGCAATGGTGAGGTGCTTCTCCTTGTGGAGCTTGGCTCAGGGACTATCCCAAAAAGGAAAAAGAGATCAAAGATTATTGAGAATTCAAAACTGAAATAATGAGTGTAGATGATGGAAACTTACAAAGAATAAATGTCTAGGTTTAGAACTTCTTTATCAAATAAGCTTGAAGACCATAGTTGTTTGAACTGATATGTACTTCAGTTCTTAACCTCATTGTGTGTTTGGACATTCTTATGATGCTAAATAAGTTGGAAAGTCCATATAAATTTCAGAAAATTGAATCTATCATGCTAATAAATATTATATTTGATATCCAATGACCTATGGCTAAGTACCAATGACATAACACGGTACAAGTACCAGGATTATTAAACATCTATTTTTCTATAGGAATATCGTGCAGTGGTTGAAAAAATCTCTATGGTTTCACACTCTGTTACCACAGTTGCTAATTGTTCTGTCAAATTTACATCTACCTATTCAAGTTTTCTTTGTGGACACTCAAATTTTTTATTTCATTTGTATGGTCATAATCTGCCAATGCTATGTCTAGACATTTCATCAGATGGAGATTTTATGGTTACTGGTTCTGCTGATAAAAATTTGAAGATATGGGGTATTTTCTTTTTGTTTCATTTGTATTGTTAATTTGCGTATCGTGATACTATGCATTTAATATGTGTTTCTTAATTGGTCATATGATTTCGCAGGAGGAGAAGGAAAATAGATTGGAAGAAATGTTTGAGGCTGACCTTGACAATGCATTTGAAAACAGGCTTGCCGCAGAGGAAGAACTTCCATAGGAGGGAGCTGTGGCCCTGGTGGGAAAGAGAACTCAAGAAACCCTTACAGCAACGGACTTAATTATTGATGCCTTAGATGTAGCAGAGGTTAAAGCGGAATACTGAGCATGAGGTAGTTTGCGTCTTGATTTTAGCATTTCACTAGGGAATTGACGAAAAGAGTGTATACATATTGTGTATGATGGAAAATTGTTATCATGTTACAGTCCCCTATTCTATAAGAATTAATCCAAAGAGTAAATTTTAATGTATTCTTCATGATTTTGATTAGTAGGTTACTGCTTGGCATTGCTATTGCCATAAACAATTTGAGCCCATCAACGATTTAGCAACATTATGTCGCGGTTTTTTTTGGTTATACTTGTCTGCTTGCCTGATTGAACTTGGGTGTTAAAAAGCATGCCTGTGTGATTGAACTTAGGTGTTAGGATACTTGCGTGCTTGAACTGATGTGGTGTTAGTATTTGTATTTGAACTTCTATTGCTAAATTTAAATGAGCAGCACTTGCAGCATCTATCTGAAAGCGACCAGTATCTCAGCCATTTTTGAGTTGATTTGAGTTTGTCTATGCACATTCTTAAACAACAGAGTTGCTGCTTAGAGAAAAATAAAACCTCCAAGACACTGTCCAATGCAGTAGTACCAATGAATAGCTACAGAAATTCAACTAACAAGCACTTTCTCCTCTAGCGTTAACACTAAGCAAGAGTTTTAATTATGAAAACATATGTAAGCATATTACACTAATTGTGAAAACATATGTAAGCATATTGCACAAATTGTTTAACATCCTGTGAGTATTGCACTAATTATGAAAACATGTGTAAGCATATTGCACAAATTGTTTAACATCCTGTTACACGTCAAGATAATGATTGAGGACGGAAATCTATTCCAGATATGTACTTACATGCTTTCACTCTATCCAAATTATTGTATCCGATCCCTTAAAATCTCCACACCCTCCCAAATTAGGCCTATGGTGCAAAAAAACAAAAAAAATCATATAATAGTAATAAACAGCACTAACTCCATACTGAAATAATAAATCTAGAGTTAAAAGAAAATGATTTAATATACCATAACCTTCGTCAACAACAATTTCTTCATATTTGTCAAGTATGGATAAAATGTCTGTTTAATTACTAAAATTAAAAATTGGACTATACAAAATAAGGTAGCACTCCTCATCATACTTAATATTTATAAAATATTACATCTATTCATTACAAGGCAGCGATTCAAACCAAGTAGAATTTTTGAATTCTTTTAGACCTAATGGAAATTTATTTGAATAAGAATTTGAATAGGAGTGATACTTTCTAGTAGCAAGAGAAAAGAATATACATTCATTTCCCCTCATTTTTTGGAAAATAAATCTTGTTACCTGCTGCTCTAGCTGAAGCCTCCATTAGAAACGATGTTCTTGAACTAATATATAGCATTTTATTACCTAAGTTAATTAATGGTTCCCAGCACCACTTCTTCTTTTCCATGGAGAATTTTAGCCTTCCAATGCGAATATTTTCTTCTCCCTTGAACTCAAATGTGGCAATCAATTCATCACCATTATTCATCAAAAAACTCCTATAAAGTGAATCAACTTCCTTCTCGTTAAGAAATGGCTCTCCCGTTGAAGAAAACTTACTTGTCTTGAAATCAAATACTATCAAACGACCATCCAATCCCAAAAGATAACCTTTTTCATTGAGGATTATAGGATGACAATGTGAAATCCAATAGGCAAAGAGATTATCTTTGAAGTACTTAGGAAGAATCCAACGTTTTTTCCAATTTCTTCCTAAACGAAATACATAATTTTCCCAAAATTCTGAACCAGGTCTAAGGATGGCAAAAGAATCCACTCTCATTCCAATAACATAGCAATCAACACAAGTTGGAGGTGCTGAAAATTACATTGCGAGGCAATGAGGGGGTCCATCCTCAAAATAATCACTATAAGTAGCTTTTGGAAGGTCTATTCTTCGTCTTGTGAATGGGTTGAAGAAGAAATGACTTCTATTTCTTCCAGTTAAAAGCAACCAACCAAATCTTGAGAATCGAATATGTGCACCTGATAATTCAGGAATTTCCAAGTTAAAAGTGTGATCATAAATAGGATGAACGAATTTGCATGTAGAATCTTCGAGGGTTAACAAATAAGGATATAAGTGGTCATCAATCAAGTTTGAGTTTGATGGTAGGGGTAGTGGGTATCTGAGAATGGTATTAACCATGTTCCACGATTTGCAAGTTGCTCGAATTATTGTAGCAATGGCACCTGGGTCGTTGGCATAAACAAGTTTTGTTATCATACCCACAAGCTCCAATGGAAGTCCAGACCATAACCTCTCTTTCTCTTCTTGTTTTGATATTTTCCTTAATTTGTTCAATGCTGCCATTTTTTTTCACTTTTCTTTTATTATCTTGTCCTACAAAAATAATATATATATATATATATATATATATATATATATATAATAAAAAGTAACTCTAAGTATAAATATTCAAGATGTGGAATACAAAAACCAGAAATTGTTAAATCAATTTCGATACAGGTGAAGGAGGAAAAAGAAGCATATGTACCTGAATTCAGAAGTATACTTTGGTGTGAAACACTTTAGAATGCTTGATTTGCTTTACTTCGTGTGAACCGCTCTAATTATATAATGTTTTCTTCTTCTTTTATATGGAAGGATGAGCCTGGGAAATTTGTATCTATTTCCTAATAGAATACGCAATCGGTATGCTTTGGCTAATGATGGGGTGGCTTTTACGATAATTTTTCTATAGAGGAGAGGGAGAAGTAAAATTGTATTCTACTGTGCAATTCATTATTATTTAGGTTATTTCACTTTTATAATAAAAAAATTAAAAAAATATATACTTCATGTATTATTTATTTATTTATACGGCTTAATTAATTTTGTTTTTCTTCCTTATTGTATTAGAAAATAAATAAAATTTCCCTAAGTATGTTTACCCTTCCTTATTCTACTAGGAAACGGATACAATATATATATATATATATATATAGAGAGAGAGAGAGAGAGAGAGGTTCAGATCAAAGTAAAGCAAATCAAGCATTATAAAGTGGTTCACACCAGGCTATACTTCTGAATTCAGGTATGTTTTTATTATTATCACCAACATTCAAATCTTGAATTAGACTTACCCAATTCTTGTTATAGGCTTTTCTTTTCTTTGATTTTAGAATAATTATTTTCTATTGCGTGCAAATAATTAATTTTTTGAATAAAAGCTGGAAGATCAAAATCATGAAATGCATTCAAACATCTCAACTAGGTTGATACACTCTAAGCGTTAGCATCACACTTCTAAAATACAAAATAAAATTAAATTACAAATAAATAATGCGTTACAAGAAAAGAGTAAACAAAAGCCAAACAGTCTGATCTAACTAAACCTATAGATAGATCTTCTATTGTAATCATTACAAAGAGCATTGGCACAAAAAGAAAGAAAGAGCTGAGTCCCACCACAAGGGAGCAACCGTAGAGACACCATGTTTTGCAAGCAAAACAGCCACCCCATTACCTTCACTAAAAATATGAGAGACTCGTAATTCTATTTTAGTGCGTACAAATAATTAATTAAATCTCTTTGTATATATATATATATATTTTTTGACACAACTTTATATATATACTTAATCTTTCTTGACACAACTTTGTATGTGTATGCCAAAATATTAATTATTCTTGAATTCTTTGATACACACATATTACATTCCTCAGAATTCTTATTTTTCTTTTGTCAGCTCAGAAAAAATTTATATGCTTTGAACATGTTATAATATACCACACTATTTGAGCATCTATGCATGGAATTATTATATAATATTTTCGTTAAATATTTATTCATTTGCTTGATGAAGAAACAGTTTATAACAATAATTGTATCATTTTGCAGATTTAGAATAAATGGAATCTAATACTGAGAAGCTTGTAGATAAAATGATTGTTCAATCATATCCATGGCTTTCTGCTGGTTGCATAGTAAATGATGTACTTGCTTTGTTCAACATATCCGAAGAAAAATGCTACAATTATATCATTCCAAATATTCAGAACAAAATAATACTATCATGCAGTCATGGGTGGTTGGTGATGAAAGATTCTAGCTCAAAAAAATTTTCTCTTTTGAATCCCATATCAATGGAGGAAATTGAGCTTCCAACTTTGGAGGTAGAATTTGACACAGATTTTTGGGAGGAAAATTTCTGTGTTTTATTAACTTCTTCTCCAAGAGATTGCCAGGTAATATTTATTGATAATGGGAATTCTATTATTTGGTTTTGCAAACTGGGCGATAAAGAATTTATTCAGTTTAGCATTGATCAAAGATTGGAAAGTCCAACAATTTATGAAGGAAAATTATACTTCCTATTAAATCCCAATCTAGTAACCCTTGAGTGTAAAGATTTAGAACTTCAATTAAGATCAACTCCATTATCATTAATATCGTATGAATCACAATTTAATCCACACACATTTATGTCTAAATTATATTTGATCGGGCATGGTGATGATCTCTTACAAGTGCACAAATTGTACTTTGGAGCTCGTACAAAAGAAATATGTGGATTCATTATTTATCGATATGATGCAAGAAAAAATATATGGATGAAGTTGAAAAATATTGGAAGTCGTACGATTTTTCTTTCTTCTTGTATGAGAGGTAGTATCTGCTGTTTTGCTCGAGAATCTGGCGTTGGAGAAAAATGATAGGTATCTGCATGTTTTTGACTTGGAAGATAATACATTCTCGATGAGCTTTCCATTTCCTATACTCAGTGACAACTTGATGCAATTCAAGTGGATTATGCTTGGAACCTGAAGTAGAAAATAGAAGTGACAGGAGCTAGTTGCTTCATGGATTCACAATGTATTCAACAAATAAATATTATAAGAAGTTTTTTTTTTACATTTTCATTTTTACTTTTACTTTTTTCATGTATGTGTGCACGCGTTGATTATATTAAAGTACTTTGCTAAAATCTCATATGAAGTAAAATAGACGTATTTTTCACCAAATTATCAACTTATTCAAAATTCACTTAACCAAAATTCAAAATTCTACTAGAAGTATTGCACTTATTCTTAACTTTACATATTAAATTTTAAATATGATCACCATAACCAACCAAAAAATATAATTGGAAAATCTTAACGTTACAAAAATAGGCAAGTCACACAAATACAATCCGCAAAAATACTAATTAGTGGTCTATTTGGTGCTGGTTGTGGTTTACTGTGACAATAGTATTGGGAGCTACAGTACTGTTAGGTCCACTATCTTCTAATGTAATGATTTCTGCTCTTCTGCATACAGTTTCAGTCTCCACTTCTATGGCTGCCTCCTTAAACTTCTTGTAGATGTCACCTTTATAAAACATTCTTGTTCTGTGCACCAAAATAATGGAAACAAGAAACCCAAAAAATGTTGCCACAGCAATTATAACAAAAGCCATCTTAAAACAATGCACACCACTGCAATTCAACTCCTTGCCTTCCTCTCTTGTAAGGCCTAAAGCTTCCATTTGTTTCAGTGCCTCTTTATCATATAAATGACCAGCCACTTTCACGTTAAAAATGTAAGACCCAACTGGGCTGGACACTGAGCCTACACTATATAAAGTAGAGAAGTGTTTAAGCCCAAAGATTTCAGATATAATGGCAGAAACTAATGGCAGTTGGGCTCCAAGGCAGAACCCGAGAATAATTGAAGAGAAGTACAGAGAATTAGGCACCCCAAAAGCGATGAGAACATGTCCCACACAAGACAAGACTATAACAAATGTAAGCACTAAGGGACGAGGGAGCTTGTAATTTTTCAGGAGTACTTCGGAAGCAAAACCTGATAGGACTCTGCCAAGAAAGTTCCATATACTCACGAGGGATATAAAGGTGGCTTTATTGTGAGTTTGGTAGCCTAACGAATCTGCAATTTGACCCAAATTGTCTATAGCTGCTAATGCCCCGCCAACGCCACAGGTTGTTGAAATGAAGAGAATTAGCATATCAACGCTGAAAATTGATTGCAGTATAGTGTAGTCCTCACCTCTCTCCGGTAGCTTGAAAATTTTCTTGATACTGAAAATGCTGAAGATTTTCTTAAACCAAGAAAGTGGTTTTGGTTTTGCGTCCGGAGATGGTGGTGGTGGACTTTCAGCTGCGACACTCAACTGAGACAGGTTGTTCAGGACTTGTTTCTTGTTTTTCCAGTGATTGAACTCTTCTTTGATGACAATAACAAGTGGGAGAAACAGTAACAAGAGGACAATAGTAGCACTTGACATGTACCCAGCTCTAGTAAATTTGAGCTTGTTCTGTATGATAATAATTGTCATGATAAACCCAGAAAGACCAAGCGCAATGTAGAGGAAGTTATAGAAAACTTTAAGCTCCTTCACTTGTCGAACAGCTTTCTTGATACGAATTGTTCGGAGAAATGCTAAAGGAACAATTGATGGAAGCCAAGCAATTAGCAAGATAAGAGACCTGTAATCGTTGCCACAGAAAGCATGATAAAGTTGAGTCATGATTGCGCCACTTAGACCAATAAACCCTTTCAGAAGTCCTATCACACTGCCTCGACTTTCAGGAAAATTCCTGACGGAAGTGACCAGAGCTACAGTATTGGGATATGAAGCTGCATTTGTAGCAAGGCACATATATAGACACATCTGCCGAACATGGGGTTTGGCTATGCGGCCAGTGACTGCAACCCATATCAAGAAATATGCAGAGAAGTTCATCGCTGCACCGATCATAAGAACTATCCATGGTGGCAACACTTCAAAGATAAGACCTGCTGAAACTCCAAGATTGCCACCTAAATCTTTGAAGAAGGCTAAAGTATTGAGGGTAGCTTGATCATAGCCTAAAGAGGATTTGATCTGACCAGAATATAGACCATACATGTAACTTGTTCCATTGACAGACATGATCAGGATTGAGGCAAATATCATAAACCATCGGCCCGAAAGCACTTGCAAGCTAAAGCTCTTCATTTTCTTCATGAAGCTGAACCTCCTGTACTATTTCCTTCTGGTCAGGATGTACTCCTAATCAATCTTGAAATTCGTTACATATACCAACAAAAGCCGAACTATCTATGTTATTGAAAATAAATATAATATTACCGATGCTCACCCCATGACCCTTCAGAATGATAGTAACCAGTCACCATACTATTTAGAAGAGGGAGATAGCCCTCAAATTCAAGCCAAAAAAATTGAAGATCAACCATGTCAGGTATATATCTTGCATCAAGTATGGCACTAATCTTATATTCTATGGTTGTCCTGTACTGATAATTGGACTTACTTTCTTGGCCTGTATCTTAGCAAACGAATAAAAAACTTTTGGCGGGTCAATGGCAAGAAAAGCTTACTATTGTATCTGTCAAATGGATTTAAACTATTACTCTTGCTGCCATTGCAAAACTTTTTGTAACTATGCATTTGTTTGCATTTCTATCAGAGCTGTCAAGATGAGTCGGGTTGTTAAATGTCTCATCAGAAGTCACTAAACGAGAAATATCTCTCTTTTCTTTCAAAAATCAAGCATACAGAAAGGTGTACCAATAATTAAATAATTCCTGAAACGATCCACATATGCCACAATTTCTGAAAGAATTCCTGACAATTGCTGTCAGCAATAAGCATCTAGCTCTACACAGAAGAGCCATTAAGTCAATGCCATGAAAATGATAGCAGGCTTGAGATCACCATCAGGAGGTCCCTTATTGTTGAATAGGATATTTGCAGCTCATTTTAAGGAAAAAAAAAAAGAAAAATATGAATAAGAAATAATGAACTGGGCTATTTTATCACTTCAACAATTCAAGTGATTGACTATATTTTATATGTTTTCTGTTAGTTTGATTATGTTTATAGATATATCTGTCTTTAGCATATGTTGGGATGTGTTTAAACTATGCTCATTGTAATTTGTGTTCTTTCATACATTTAAAAACTGTCACATGTTCTTCAATGTGTGCCAATGTTCTTGCTGTTTATGATAGTTTAAGCCAAGTCAAACACAGCTAATTAAGACTGCCAAGATCAAACTGTATAAGATTATATAGGGCATGGAGCAGCCGGCTACCTTGTATATTTGTGGAGCAACATAAACCTCCAAAATTGATGCTGTGAATCTTTTCGTGTAATTTATTATAAAATTCATATAAATGACATCTAATCCGAAATATAAATTTAAACAATGTAATGGAACTCTATTAAAGTATTTTAAAAATAATTTTAAATTAAAATTTTTAAAATTTTAATATACATGCACTTCAATTTGACGACAACTCAATCACTACATATAAATAAAGTGAAACTCATTATCCAATTTTAACTCACTCTATATGAAAAATATGTAAATATATTATATTTAAAAATTATTCATTTAAGTTAGTGAGAAAATAGTCAAGTAATAATTTCACTCTAAAAATATCTTAGAGTATAGAGTTCGGTTACCGTTATCCTTAATTTAAAGGGAAAGATTATCCCTACAATGGTTATATTCCACCGTACAATTTATAAAAGATTATGTATATATCATGATAAAATATTAATATTAATTACAGAAATGATTTATATTGCGGCCCACTTTACAAAGCATGCCGTGATTTTACCAAATAAAACTGCTTCTGAATGCATGGGATAGCTCTGTCCAAATAAAAAAAGAAAAAAACTTGTCGCATGCAGACCGTTTCATAACAATCAGCGACAAATATCATTGCTCTATTAATTACTACCCTTATAACAACAACATTATAAAAGAATATCATGATAAAATATTAATATTAATTTTTTTTGAAACTAAATATTAATATTAATTAATGCCCTTATAACAGCAACATTATAAAAGAACAGAACAAGGGTTATATCAATTCAAATGATTATATGTTTTATATCCCATCTGATAGACTCCCCTAAGAGAATGGTGTTTAACTATGACAGTTACTGGATACCCAACATTGAAATCTGGACTTGTAATCTGTCTTATCTAGGATTCCTATCTTGATTTGTCCGGGGCCACAAGTCGCTCATATTTTGTCTTTCATGTTTTTTTTCATGCATATGGGTCCTAAAGCCTACTCTAGCCGGCTTAATTCTACTTATTTTATTTTGATCTTAATATTGTCGTTCTCATGTTACCAACCTTGACACCAGATTTTTATTTATACGATTGACACATACCAAAAGAGAGCTGTCATTCAATTATGGAGGATCCTAAGAGATTGGAAGAAGGGTTTGCTCAAACAAGGGTTGCAAATGAAGAAAAGGATGCAGACTTTGGCATCAGCAGCCACGAAAAGGAGGAGAAAAGTACTGCAGTATTTGTTGAACAAAAGGTAGAGCAGCAGCCGGAGCAGCCACCGGTGAAGCAGAAGACTAAAAGGGTTGCAACCCTGGATGCATTTAGAGGACTTACAGTAGTAGTAAGTGATTCATATAGTCAAATTCAAGCTAATTCATAAAATATTTAATATGTAGTAAGACCACAATATATAGTTCATTAGATTTTATTAATATATACATAACATAGTAAACTTGCATATTCTTAAATGATGCTGATACGTGAATATAATTGTATGAGCTGTAGCTGATGATATTGGTGGATAATGCTGGTGAAGCATACTCAAAAATAGATCACTCACCATGGAACGGGTGCACATTGGCTGACTTTGTGATGCCCTTTTTCCTCTTCATTGTTGGTGTCGCAATTGCACTGGCTCTCAAGGTAGTGAAATTCTTATCTACTATGATATATTATACTCACTATTATATTTTTATCAATCAAGTATAAAACACTGTCACACGTACAATCTACCACCGTTAGATATGACACTTTTTAGCGTCGGCCTGCTAAGCTAAAGAATTTATACATTATCCACATGAAGCTATACTACCAGCAATATACTAACTTATCTATGTGACAATCAAAAGAATCTTTAAAAGTAATATCACACTAGAGAAAAGACAATAGTATTCAATACTACTAGATCACATAAGATCAATACCTATATTATTTATTAACCACAAAAGATGTAATGATCATTGCATATTAAAGACATTATATGTTAATTAGCCACACTTTAATTATTGTAGCTAAAATTTTATAAAACTAGCTACAAATTATTATTATGGCTAATAATGTATTTACCCATCAATCTATTTGGCTTGTAGCTAATATTGTCTATCAGTCATGACATTAAATATGGTGGCTAAAATTTTAAATTTAACTATAAAATAATTCATATTTTTGGCTAATCGATATTATTAGCTACCACCTTAATTTTAAAGTCAATTATTTGTGGCTAAATATACAGTAAATATTTTAACTATATAACTTTTGATGCATGTTGCTAATAAGTACAATTAGCTACAGAATTGTAATTTTTATGGATATAAATTATATTTAATCAAAATTTTTTTGTTCGTGGAAAAAATTTGTAGCTGTATGTATGAATTATAATAGTGTGAGAAACTATTCTCTCACTTTGTAATTTAATCATCACTATCACCGTGAATTGTTAATTAAAGTCACTATATTCCCGAATAGAATAAACATTTTGGCTACTAAATTGTCGACCCAAAACAAGGGAAAAAAATATAGCTGAAGTAGGTAAGAATAAACTGAGTTCATTAAACCTATTAATTACTTGAAAATGTTGAGACTCATAAAAAATAAAAAATAATTTGTACGAATATATTTATGTGAGTACTTGTCCATCATCATAAACCTGACATGTAAATATCGTACATGTAAGAAATCTTAATTTGATCTTAATATTACAGAGAATACCCAGGAAGAGAGATGCAATTAGGAAGATAACCCTAAGGACATTGAAGCTTCTATTCTGGGGAATTCTTTTACAAGGTATAATATTGGTGTGGAATGTGAACAAGAAGAAGATCATAGGAACAATAACATCATATATCTGTGCTTATGAATTTACCCATTTAATTACTAATTTTTGTGTGATCAAACACATTATATCAGGAGGATACTCACATGCACCTAATGATCTAATATATGGAGTTGATATGAAGTTGATTAGATGGTGTGGCATTCTTCAGGTTTCCACTGAACCTTGAATTAAAATAACATATCCCGCAATGTGGCGCAGCGATTTTCTAAAAAGAAAAAAAACGTTAATTATGGCTATATGTCTTAAAATCAATTAGTCATCTTTTACGTTACTCACTGACTGATTTCTTTTGTTATAAGCAGAGGATAGCTTTGGTGTACATGTTTGTAGCTCTTATAGAGACAATAACCATTAAAGAAAGGCAGACACTAGTGGAGCCTAATCATTTCACTATCTTTACAGCTTATAGATGGCAATGGTATTATATATAACAAGAACTGCTATTTGCTAATGATTTTGATTAAAACAAAACTATATTAAGTGCTAATGATCTATCTCTATTTCAGGACTGGAGGGTTTGTTGCTTTCCTCATCTACATGATCACAACATATGCACTCTATGTTCCGGATTGGAGTTTTGTTGCATCGGATGATAATAAGAGATACACAGTTTGTAAAATAAATTTTACTTAGAAAATTTGTTTTATACTACTGAAATCTTTAAAAAAACGAATGAGACTATTAGGAGCTGAACATCTGATCTCGTGTGCTATGAGACTGGCTTAAAAAACATTATCTTTGTACTTCGTGGAAGAACAAACACTTTAAGCCATGGGAAAACTTAGAGTTCTATATATTTATTGCTGTTGACTTTGCAACTGTGATCTTACAGTGTTTATTGCTAAATTCCAGGTCAATTGTGGAATGAGGGGCCACTTAGGACCCGCTTGCAATGCTGTTGGTTATGTAGATAGGGAGGTTTGGGGAATCAATCATCTGTATCAATACCCTGTTTGGAGCCGCTTCAAGGTTAGATTGTCAAAGGAATATTGGATTAGCAATTATATGATACTGCTGTAATTCAGGGAGTTCTGTGCTTAATCATGCATTTTTACCTTTTCTTGTAGGCTTGTACTCTAAGTTCTCCAAGTTCTGGCCCTCTTCGGGCTGATGCTCCTAATTGGTGCCGTGCTCCATTTGAACCTGAAGGCTTGCTCAGGTTTTGCTAATTTACTCACAAATTATCAACCTGCAGCAGAAGTAAAATTTCAGAGCCTAATAACGATTTTTTTTTTTTTTTGTTTTATTCATTTCAGTACAATCTCAGCTATACTTTCTGGCACCATTGGCATCCATTACGGACATATTTTGATTCATTTCAAGGTTATAACTAACAAAACTGTTCTTGAACCTGATGTGACTTTTTGAGATTTCCAAACTGAAAAAAAAAAGTCTTTTGCTTGCAGGGTCACTCCGAAAGGCTTAAACAGTGGGTCTCGATGGGGCTTGGGTTACTTGTGATAGCCATCATCCTTCACTTTACAGACGGTAGCTAAGCTAGCTTTAACATTCAACTGAAAATGCAAAAGATAACTTAACAAACCCTTTTCTTACCTGTTTTTTTTTTTTTTTTTTTTTTCAGCTATTCCTATCAACAAACAGCTCTATAGCTTCAGCTATGTCTGTTTTACAGCTGGTGCAGCAGGAATTGTTTTCTCTGGATTCTATGTGCTGGTATAAAGAATTAAAAGTTGGAATGCAACTCATACATAATAATTTCTATTTCCCTTATTCATTATTGACTAGCCATTCTTCTTGCACTATCAGATTGATATCTGGGGATTTCGGACACCGTTTTTATTCCTAGAATGGATAGGAATGAATGCAATGCTGGTGTATGTGATGGCTGCACAAGGTATCTTTGAAGGATTTATCAATGGATGGTATTACAAGTCAGAAGACAACACACTTGTAAGATAAATTTATATTCTGATGGTGAATTTTTGCTAATTTTGAACAGTCCTAGCTGATTCAATGCAACTTACAAGATATACACCTTTATATTTTCCAGGTTTATTGGATTCAAGAACATGTATTTAACAGGGTTTGGCACTCAGAGAGGCTAGGGACCCTTTTATATGTGATATTTGCCCAAATCACTTTCTGGGCAGTGGTTTCAGGAATCTTGCACAGATTGCGCATATACTGGAAGCTTTGAGAAGTGATAATTTGCTAGTTGCATATGACTAAGGCAACTTGCCATACTTGTATAATACACATACATTACTATAATATTCAAGATTTACTTTCCAGATGTGTTATAGCATAAAGTAAGGGCAAATGTAACCATGGACTTGGCCTTGGTGGTGAGGGGCCTTCTCACATGTTCAATTACTATATTATTTTGTCTCTGTCAACAAAAAATACCAAGAAGATAAAGAATATCTAACGTTATAACAAGATAACAAACCCTTGCCGAGCTATAGGGCCCAGACACGTGTGTGGGAGAGCAATACAAGCCTGGTGCTGCTAGGTGAAAGCATTGCAAGCTTACTGTCACGCACTTAGCCTTGGACGATGGCCAATGCACGCAGCGCTTAGCCAACTAGTGGGCAGAGTTGAACTAAGTAAGTCTTAGAGTTGGAACGCAGTGGAAAATAAGTGAGCAAAATGGACAACAAGAGGTTTAGGACGAAATGAGTGTCAAGTAGTAGGCACTTGATTGAGAAAAGTGGTGAGCTTTATTAGATTTCTCAACTTCTCAACAACATTTACAAATGAGAGGGGTGACCTTTATATAGGCATTCCACCTCCTTAATATGTGGCTACAATTATTTCTTCTAAGCAATTCTACAAACATCTTATGTACAAAGAATACAAGGGAATATTCTAGAGAATGGCCGAATGGCCTAGCATGGATAGCAAACATAAGAAGCTTCTAGAATGCCAAGCTTCCTTGCTGTTTGGTGGGAAGTTTCCAAATGGCTCCTTGGACATGGTTGGCAGCACTCAGCCTTGGGCATTCTCTGCAATTCTCTAGCATGTTTTAGAGCCTTCCTATGAGCTCTTGAGTAGATTTCTTGGCCTAGAGCAAGCAGCCCTTCTTGGCCGAATTTTCTTGCCCTTGTGCATGCACCATGGGCCTTGGGGGTGTCAAGATTTTGTGGGCCGTAACACCCTTCCCCACTTGAGCTCGCATCATTCTCGTTGCGCCTTGAGCTTGGTGTTTTAGGGCGTTTGTGTTGTTGGCATGGTTTGGAAGTTCCTCGCACACCTTCGTGAGCAGATCTCCTCGTTGGCGTAACTTTTGACACCTTAGTGCTTTGTGCCTCCACAAGTCGAATGGCGAAGAGCCCTTGTTTTTCACTTGACTCTCTTTTGACAGGCACCTAGATTACCCTATCTTTTCCCCTAAAGAATAGGGCACTAGCATATGGAACCACAATGTCTTTCGCAGCATATAGAAAGTCAATTCCTAAGTAGAGTTGCTTCTTATTAATGGAAGCAATGTGGATGTCGGTCTTGCCTTCCCATTGGCCGATGCAAATTTTCACCTTATATGCCTTATCTACGATGGTAAACTTGGAATTCACACTTTCAGCATAGGCAGTGGCTTTGGTGTATCGCAAGCCGATCTCGTTGGCCATCTCCTTTACCATATAGACACCATCAGCACATGTGTTTAACATGGCTATCAATGTCATTCCATTGACGGTGGCCTTGACGGACATTCGCCCACTTTCATGATTCGCTCCCGCAAACTGTGTGTTAGGGAGGAAGTTCATCCCAGTAAGATTTTTGCCATCGTCTAGCTGTTGAGCATCTAAGAGTTGCAAGGAACCAAGGGCGACTTGAGGTTCCTTATAAGGTTGCTCTTTGCAAAATTCTGCCGTAATTGCATTGATGGTTTGCTTGTTTGGACATTCTCGCGTCCAATGTGGCCCATTGCATATGTAGCGAGGCCTTGAGGGCTTGGCAGCATCACCTTTAATTGAGGGACCCTTGCCTTATATGGAGTTACCACCATACGATTTTTGGTGGTTGGACTCCTTGTGCTTAAAGTTTTTGTGTGCCGATCGAGAGCACCTTTCATCATCGTCCGAAGAAGGCTCTATGTCTCCCCCACTTTTACTAAAGTCGGGCTATTTTCCCTTGGCTCGAGCAAAATAGTCACAAATGGACTCCGCAGAGGCAATAACTTAATCGAGGGTCTTGACTCCCCTACGATCGAGCTCCATCTTCGCCCATTCCTTAAGCCCATCTTTGAAGTTAAAGAGGAGTTGGTGATCAGAAAAGTTAGTAGCTTCAAGCATCAAGGTGTAAACTCCTTGACATAGTCTGTAATGCTACTCATTTGCCTCAAACGTCACAGCTTGTTTAGTACCTCCTCATTGGCATTTATGGTCATGAATTGCTTGCGAAGTTCAGCTTTGAACTGCTCCCAAGAATTGATCACGCAAAGCCCCTTCTCCCTTTCAGTGTGTTTTTGCTCCACCATAGTTAGGCTGCTTCCCTTAAGAAGATGGCAGCATTGCTGATCTTGGTGATGTCGTTGGCAACACCCATAGCTTTAAAGTATTGTTCTAGGTTAAACAAGAAATTCTCCACAGTCGTTGCATTGCGCACACCACTATACATGGCTGGTTTCAGGACTTTCAAGCCAAGTGAGGTTGAAGTGCTTGTAGTGGAAATGCTTATTGTGGCAGTACTTATCGAGAGTGGACTTCCTCGACGAATGGCCTCAATTTCCCTATGAAGCTCTTGCACATCGTCTTTAAGAATCTTACGTAAGTCGGCAAACTTTTGGGTTAGGGAGCGTAATTCTCCCTATAAGGACTTGCCAAGTTCTTCGACCATCGACTTGGCAGCCTTAGTGATTTTCATATTTTGGTGGATGATGTTCTCCACTTGGTCGTAGAGCTAACCGATTGTAGAGATGACATTGGCCATGCTTTTCTCTAAGCTAGCCACACGAGATTTGATTGGCTCTCTTGTTGGAGCCTTAAATTTGCCATGTTTGGGCGATTATAAGCGTTGCTCCTCATGTCCATGGGTTTGTGCGGTTTGTTGCTCCTTTACGTTGGTAGCAACGACACCTTCCTCGCTTTCCATGCTTGAGTTACTCCAAAACAGCAGTACCTAGGATTCAAACTGTTGCTTTAATATCACCTGTCACGCATTTAGCCTTAGACGATAGCCAATGCGCGCAACACTTAGCCAACTTATGGGCAAAGTTGAACTAAATAAGTTTTAGAGTTGGAACGTAGTGGAAAATAAATGAGCAAAGTGGGCAGCAAGAGGTTTAGGACGAAATGAGTGTTAAGTAGTAGGCACTTGATTGAGAAAAGTGGTGAGCTTTATTAGATTTTTCAACTTCTCAACAACATTTACAAATGAGAGGGGTGGCTTTTATATAGGCATTCCACCTCCTTAATATGTGGTTACAATTATTTCTTTTAGACTATTCTACAAACATCTTATGCATAAAGAATATAAAGGAATATTCTAAAGAATGGCTGAATGGCCTAGCATGGATAGTAAGCATGGGAAGCTTCTAGAATGCCAAGCTTCCTTGCTCCTTGGTGGGAAGTTTCTGGATGGCTCCTTGGACATGGCTGGCAGCACTCAGCCTTAGGCATTCTCCGCAAGTCTCTAGCATGTTCTAGAGCCTTCCCACGAGCTCTTGAGTATATTTTTTGGCCTAGATAGCAAGCAACCCTTCTTGGCTTGCCTTGGCCAAATTTTCTTGCCCTTGTGCATACTCCATGGGCCTTAGGGCTGTCAAGAATTTATGTGCCGTAACATTACGCTCTAACCCAAGTAGCATACTGCACTTGGAATCCCTCTTGACGAGGCTTAAATTAAGTGGAACAAGAAACCCAAAACATCCACACTTTTGTCATTTTAAGTGGACTACTTCAGAGTCTATGGCTTGTACATTTCTGATAGCAGCCTTAGCTCCTAAATTTAACTTTTCTTCAATTTTATAGTACGTATTTAGTTCAGTGCATAGTGGATTTTTCCGTGCCATTTTGGTTCATATAATTAAATCGTATTGAGATTTTTTAATAACTCATCAGAAAAGTTAGGTTCTGATTACAATTTCACTACTAATGATGGAACCTGTAAAGGATATCCCTAAGTATCATGATTCATGAATTTATGACGATGAAATTTGATCCATTGATACTAGAGCCATATTTAGAACAGTGAGATCTCAAGTGATGCTCATACCAAACTACGTATTGAATCAACTCTAGCTTGACCAGTTAGAATGTTTCTTTAAATTTAGAAAAGACTAAGGGATCCATAATATCATAAACTACTCTTATCAACAAGCAGCTTTATAGCTTCTACTATGTATGCTTTATTACAGGTGCAGCAGGAATTGTTGTCTTAGAATTCTGTGTTATGGTGTAAAGGATCATGTACATATAGCATTGCACTAAAATACCTAGAACAAGGAGAAGCAAATTCACAACAGTCATAAAGGAGAAAAAGAGAGACATCATGTATTCAATGATTTAAAGATAAATAACCTCACACTTGAAAACACCTCTTAATATTTCATAATGAAGTTGATTAAATTGCTAAATTTGCAAGGGCTCCCTTGCAAATTTCTTCTAATAGGAATTGCAATTAATACGATAACACAAAGAAATAAAGGCGTAATCACCATGGCGAAAATAGACAATACAACCTTTTCCATAACTATAAACGATGATGGGTCAGGAAGGTGACCCATCATAATGTTCTCCATTTAATGGGGCTATACCTAGCGCATGACGGAAATAGTAAAAGTGAAATAAGAGTAAGAGAGCACATTAAGACTGACTCAATAAGCAACAAAACCATACTGTCTAAATAAGACATTAACATAGCATTCAGGTTAGTGTCTTGTATGGTCGTTGTTGTATTGGCAATCGTAGTAACAATGTCACTTCTGGAATGTAGTTTCAGTATGAGCATATTGAGAACATCTTTAACACTAAATCCTGCAAAAAGTGATCCCATCACAAAAAGCCCGCTCGTTATACTTTTCAACTCTTCACATTGTTCAACGCTTTCACTCAACCTTATTCCACCAACAACTAAAAATATATCTTGTATTTCTGTATCTTTGTGGTTGTGGGGACTAACCACTAGAAGATCTAAAGCTGTCATATGAGTTTACAGCGTTCCTATCCAACATACCTTCCCTAGTCAAAATCTCAATTATCTGCAGGCGAATTCTAGTCATCGTTAATGAAGTGTTTGAAAAGGGTAATACTTAATCTTAAATATAAAAATGGCGAAAGGTACAAATTATAGGTAGGTTTGAAAGAATGGTCTATTGTGTAAAATAAAACCCCTTACAATCCAACAATTACCTTCACCCTTTTAGATCACAACTTGAACAAAAATACTTGAAAAATAAAAGAGAGAAACACACAATAATTTAACATGGAAAACTCTAAAATGGAGAAAACCACGGACGTTGTCAAAAGACAACCATGAGAAAAAAAATACTCACTGTGGAAAATTATTACAACTACACTATAAAATATTTAACTGATGTAGTAGAAGGTAGATAATTGCAAAAATCGTTGATTCTAAGGAATACCGATTCGCAACCTTCAAACCCCTATTGATTCTATCGAATTCTAGGGAATTTGGGAAAAATAAAGTCTATAATTTTATTAGAAATCAAAAAGCCGTCCAAAACAAGGTGAAAAATAAGCTTAAATACCAAAAGTAAACCCTAAATAAACTCCTAATAAAAATAGGTAAAATTACTAAAATAGAAAAATAGCAATTCGAAGGCCCAAACATGCCCATTTCCACCCAAATTAGCCACCGAAATCACTAAAATCCGACACTCAAAACTTCACTTTAATTACAAAACTGCCACTATCGAACTTTGTCCAATTTGTCTAAGAACTCCAAAGCTCGCTCTTGGACCACATCATTCTCCCCTGGTGACAGAAAATTCGATCACGAATTTGGCACAGCATCATCATCCGAAGAATCACCAGTGAAAGGAATGAGATGCTTCACATTAAACACATCTGCAGTACGAACATGACTTGGCAGCAGCTTCAAGCGATACGTATTAGGATTTATCTTTTCAATCACCTCCACTGGACCAATCTTCTTGGCAGAAAGCTTGTTATACTCACCAGTAGGGAAACGATCCTTGGTCAAGACTGCCCATACAAAATCACCAACGTCGAACTCCAGATGCCTGCGTCTTCGGTCTGCACTCTGTTTGTATTTGAAGTTGGCAGCAGACAGGTTGTCAAAAACTACCCTGTGCACGTCCTGTGAACCTGCCACAAAATCACTAGCCTTGCCATGGACCCTCGTTTTACTAGGCAGCACCATCAAGTCAAGAGGACCTCGAGGTTGGACAGAATACACAACCTGAAAAGGACTGAATCCAGTGCTCCTGTTAACAGCATGGTTATGTGCAAATTCAGCTTGGCAAAGCTT
>CATIWM010076618.1:0-11721 GCA_949671775.1 Mallotus repandus
ATTCCTAAACAAACTAGGAAATAAGACTTTTAAAACAATTAAAATGCAAATTTACCTTTTTGAAGGCCTAAAAGATAGAATTTGCCCTAAAAGCAACGGGCCTTACGAGTGAAGCTGGTGACTCAACTGACGTTGCGGAAGAATGTAAGATAACTATTAATGGTTGCTGAATCTCGCATGACTACTAATCGCTAATCTTCTACACCTGCAACTCTCTATTACAGGGTATAGGCATCAAAATTCGACGAATTTTGGGAGATTTAAGAAGAATCGAATTCTATTAAAAAAAAACTGATGTATAAAAGGCAAAACGAAAAAACTCTTAAACAAAAAACCTAAAACAAGCCTAAACAAACTAGAAAATAAGAGTTCATTCCTAAAAAAACTAGGACATAAGAGTTCATTCCTTAACAAATTAGGAAATAAGACTTTTAAAACAATTAGAACACAAATTTGCCTTTTTAAAGGCCTAAATGATAGAATTTGCCCTAAAAGCAACGGGCCTCAGGAGCGAAGCTGGTGACTCAACTGACGTAGCAGAAGAATGTAAGATAACTGTTAATGATTTTTGAATCACACACGACCACCAATCGCTAATCTTCTACACCTGCAACTCTCAATTACACGGTATAGGCATCAAAATTCGATGAATTTTGGGAGATTTAAGAAGAATCAAATTCTATTAAAAAAACTGATGTACAAAAGGCAAAACGAAAAAACTCTTAAATAGAAAACCTAAAACAATCCGAAACAAACTGAAAAATAAGAGTTCAATCCTAAACAAACTAGAAATAAGAGTTCATTCCTAAATAAACTAGGAAATAAGACTTTTAAAACAATTAAAACACAAATTTGCCTTTTTGAAGGCCTAAATGACAGAATTTGCCCTAAAAGCAATAGGCCACACGAGCGAAGCTGATGACTCAACTGACGTAGCTGAAGAATGTAAGATAACTATTAACGATTATCAAATCGCGCATAACTACCTCTTGCTAATCTTTTACACCTGCAACTCTCAATTACAGGATACATGCATCAAAATTCGACGAATTTTGGGAGATTTAAGAAGAATCGAATTATATTAAAAAAAAACTGATGTACAAAAGGCAAAATGAAAAAAATCTTAAATAGAAAACCTAAAACAATTATAAGCAAAGTAGAAAATAAGAGTTCATTCCTAAACAAACTAAGAAATAAAACTTTTAAAACAATTAAAACAAAATTTTCCTTTTTGAAGGCCTAAACAATAGAATTTGCTCTAAAAGCAACGGGCCTCACGAGCGAAGCTGGTGACTCAACTCATATTGCGGAAGAATGTAAGATAACTATTAATGGTTGTTAATTCCCGCATGACTACCAATCGCTAATCTTCTACACCTGCAACTCTCTATTACAGGGTATAGGCATCAAAATTTGACGAATTTTGGGAGATTTAAGAAGAATCGAATTCTATTAAAAAAAACTGATGTACAAAAGGCAAAACAAAAAAACGCTTAAATAAAAAACCTAAAACAATCCTAAACAAACTAGAACATAAGAGTTCATTCATAAATAAAGTAGGAAATAAGAGTTCATTCCTTAACAAATTAGCAAATAAGACTTTTAAAATAATTAAAACACAAATTTGCCTTTTTTGAAGGCCTAAACGATAGAATTTGCCCTAAAAGCAACGGGCCTCACGAGCTAATTTGGTGACTCAACTGACGTAGCAGAAGAATGTAAGATAACTGTTAATGATTTTTGAATCACACATGACTACCAATCGCTAATCTTCTACACCTACAACTCTCAATTATACGGTATAGGCATCAAAACTCAATGAATTTTGGTAGAGTTAAGAATAATCGAATTCTATTAAAAAAAATGATGTCCAAAAGGTAAAACAAAAAAACTCTTAAATAGAAAAGTTGGTGACTCAACTGACATTGTAGAAGATTGTAAGATAACTATTAAGGATTGTTGAATCATGCACAACTACCAATCGCTAATCTTCTACACCTGCAACTCTCAATTACAGGGTATAGGCATCAACATTCGACAAATTTTCGGATATCTGATGTACAAAAGGCAAAATAAAAAAACTCTTAAATAGAAAACCTAAAACAATCCTAAATAAATTAGGAAATAAGAGTTCAATCCTAAAGAAACTAGAATATAAAAGTTCATTCCTAAACAAACTAGGAAATAAGACTTTTACAAAAATTAAAACACAAATTTGCCTTTTTGAAGGCCCAAATGATGGAATTTTCCCTAAAAGCAACGGGACTCACGAGCGAAGCTGGTGACTCAACTGACGTAGCGGAAGAATGTAAGACAACTATTAATGATTGTTGAACCGCGCATGACTACCAATCGCTAATCTTCTACACCTGCAACTCTCAATTATAGGGTATACGCATCAAAATTCGACGAATTTTGGGAGATTTAAGAAGAATCGAATTCTATTTAAAGAAATTGATGTACAAAAGGCAAAACAAAAAAACTCTAAAATAGAAAACCTAAAACATTCCTAAACAAACTGGAAAATAAGAGTTCAATCCTAAACAAACTAGAAAATAAGAGTTCATTCCTAAATAAACTAGGAAATAAGACTTTTAAAACAATTAAAACATAAATTTGTCTTTTTGAAGGCTTAAACGATAGAATTTGCCCTAAAAGCAAAGGGCCTCACGAGCGAAGCCGGTGACTCAACTAACATAGTGGAAGAATTTAAGATAACTATTAACGATTATTGAATTGTGCATGTCTACCAATCGCTAATCTTCTACAACTACAACTCTCAATTACAAGGTATAGGGATCAAAATTCAATGAATTTTGGGAGATTTAAGAAGAATCGAATTCTATTAAAAAAACTGATGTACAAAAGGCAAAACAAAAAAACTCTTAAATAGAAAACCTAAAAAAATCATAAACAAACTAGAAAATAAGAGTTCAAACCTAATCAAACTAGAAAATAAGAGTTCATTCCTAAACAAACTAGGAAATAAGACTTTTAAAACAATTAAAACACAAATTTGCCTTTTTGAAGGCCTAAATGATAGAATTTGCCCTAAAAGCAATGGGCCTCACAAGCGAAGCTTGTGACTCAACTGACATAGCGGAAGAATGTAAGATAACTATTAATGATTGTTGAATCACGCACGTCTACCAATCGCTAATCTTCTACACCTTGGATGCCTCAAAAAGAAGAATCGAATTCTATTGAAAAGAACTGATGTACAAAAGGCAAATCGAAAAAACTCTTAAATAGAAAACCTAAAACAATCCTAAACAAACTAGAAACTAAGAGTTCAAACCTAAACAAACTAGAAAATAAGAGTTCACTCCTAAACGAACTAGGAAATAAGACTTTTAAAACAATTAAAACTCAAATTTGCCTTTTTGAAGGCCTAAACGATAGAATTTGCCCTAAAAGCAATGGGCCTCATGAGCGAAGCTTATGACTCAACTGACATAGTGGAAGAATGTAAGATAACTATTAACGATTGTTAAATCACGCACGACTACCAATCGCTAATCTTCTACACCTGCAACTCTTAATTACACGGTATAGGCATCAAAATTCGACAAATTTTAGGAGATTTGAGAAGAATCGAATTTTATTAAAAAAAGCTTATGTACAAAAGGCAAAATAAAAAAACTCTTAAATAGAAAACCTAAAACAATCCTAAACAAACTAGAAAATAAGAGTTCAATCCTAAATAAACTAGAAAATAAGAGTTCATTCCTAAAAAAACTAGGAAATAAGACTTTTAAAACAATTAAAACACAAATTTGCCTTTTTGAAGGCCTAAATGATAGAATTTGCCGTAAAAGCAACGGGCCTCACGAGCGAAGCTGGTGACTCAACTGACGTAGCAGAAGAATGTAAGATAACTATTAAAGATTGTTGAATCACGCATGACTACCAATCGCTAATGTTCTACACCTACAACTCTTAATTACAGGGTATAGGCTTCAAAATTCAATGAATTTTGGGAGATTTAAGAAGAATCGAATTCTATTAAAAAAAACTGATGTACAAAAGGCAAAACGAAAAAACTCTTCAATAGAAAACCTAACACAATCCTAAAAGAACTAAAAAATAAGAGTTCAATCCTAAATAAGCTAAAAAATAAGAGTTCATTCCTAAACAAACTAGGAAATAAGACTTTCAAAGCAATTAAAACACAAATTTGCCTTTTTGAAGGCCTAAACGATAGAATTTGCCCTAAAAGCAATGGGCCTCACGAGCAAAGCTGGTGACTTAACTGACGTAGCGAAAGAATGTAAGATAACTATTAAGGATTGTTGAATCACACACGACTACCAATTGCTAATCTTCTACACCTGCAACTCTCAATTATAGGGTATAGGCATCAAAATTCGACGAATTTTGGGAGATTTAAGAAGAATCGAATTCTATTACAAAAACTGATGTACAAAAGGCAAAACGAAAAAACTCATAAATAGAAAACCTAAAACAATCCTAAACAAACTAGAAAATAAGAGTTCAATCCTAAACAAACTAGATAATAATAATTCATTCCTAAACAAACTAGGAAATAAGACTTTTAAAATAATTAGAACACAAATTTGCATTTTTGAAGGCCTAAATGATAGAATTTCTCTGAAAAGCAATGAGCCTCAGAAGCTATGCTGGTGACTCACGATCTTTGGTCTGTTTCCAATCAAATATGCCTTTGGAATCACCAAAATCTAAAACTCCAAAGTTGCACTTATTTACGAAACTATCACAACTTCAAAATTTGGTATTTTTTTGGTATTTTCCCATGAACCGAATTGCTTGCTCGTCTATGTTTGCATCATTCTCCCCAGGGTGGAAAAAATTAGTTCACGAATTTGACTCATCGGATGAATCACCTGCATATGGAATCAGATGCTTAACATTAAAAACATCTGCAGTTCGAATGTGACTAGGTAGCTTCAAACGGCAGGCATTAGGATTGATCTTCTAAATAATTTCAATCAGTCCAATCTTCTTGGCAGACAGCTTATTACAATCACCTGTAGGAAATCTCTCCTTTGTAAGAACTGCGCACACATAATCCCCCACATCAAACTCAACATACTGCCTCTTCTTGTCAGTAACCTACTTATATTTGGAAGCAGCTTTGACTAAATTTTCATGGACAACCTTATGAATTTCCTGTAATCCACTAACAAAATTCTTTGCCTTGCCATGAACTCTTATTTTATCTGGAAAAGGAATCAAATCCAACGGTCCTCATGGTACAACAGAATACACCACAGCAAAAGGACTAAAACAGTACTTCGATTGACTGCATGATTATGAACAAACTCTACTTGGCACAACTTCTGATCCTAGCTCTTCACATGCTCGCCTGCTAAACACCTCAACATATTACCTAAAGACCGATTCACCACCTCAGTTTGCCCATCTGTTTGTGGATAATAAGCACTGCTGAAATTAAGTTGCGTGTTCACCGTCTTCCATAAACTTCACCAAAAATGACTAAGAAGCTTGGTATCTTGATCAGACACAATAGATATAGGCAATCCATGCAGTCTATGAACCTCTTGAAAGAATAACTGAGCCACACAAACAGCATCTGTGGTTTTCTTACATGGAATAAAATGTACCATTTTTGAAAACCAATCAACTACCACAAATATAGAATTATTACCTCACTGTGCGCGTAGTAATCCTATCATAAAATCCATGCTGAGCTCTACCCAAGGCTGTGAAGGGATTGGTAATGGCATATACAAACCCGCATTAGATGTTGTTCCTTTAGAAACCTGGCAAATGCGACACCTCTGCACCAGCTTTTCAACTTCTTTGCGAATGGTAGGCCAAAAATACTAAGCCTACACCAATTGCACAGTCCTGTCTCACCCTACATTCTGTTCACCATGCAACTGGTTAATAATTTACAACCGCAAACTACAATATGGAATGCATAGTTGGTTACCCTTAAACAGAAATCTATCATGCAACAGAAAATCTGTTCTTTCACTTATTTTAACCTTAGCCACAATAGCAGAAAAATACGGGTCAGTTTCAAATAATTCTATAAAGGACTCAAAACCAAGAACCTCAATGGACATTTAAGTCAATAGAGTCTTTCGCCTACTCAATGCATCAGCCACTCTGTTGGTAACACCTGACTTATACTTGACCACAAAAGTAAACCTCTGAGATAAACCCAATTCGCATGCCTAGCAGAAATCTTATCTTGCTTGTGTAAATGTTTCAACGCCTCATGATTTGTATACAAGATAAATTCCCACTGAAACAAATAATGATGACAATGCTTAATAGCCTGAACCACAGCATAGAATTAGACATCATAAGTACTATAACATAATCTGGGCCCTGACAACTTCTCACTGAAATACGCCACTGGTTTGCTATTTTAACTCAGAACAGCCCTAATTCCTACCTTAGAAGCATCTGAATGCAACTCAAAAGGTTGATGAAAATCAGGAAACATTAAAATAGGAGCTGTAGTAAGGCGTAATTTAATCAACTCAAATGCCTTTTCTGCCTCATCTGTCCATACAAACTTTCCCACTTGCCTCATACAATCAGTGATAGGAGCCATAATGCTGCTAAAATGAGGAATAAAACATCTATAGAATGACACCAATTTATGGAAAATCCTCACCTTAGTAATGGTAGTAGGTCTTGGCTAATGTTTCACAGCCTCAACCTTGGATTCATCTACCTGCAAGCCCTGACCTGACACAACATACCCAAGAAACAACACATTGGCCGTAAAGAAAACACACTTCTTAAGGGCATCATAGAATTTTTCCCTACGCAACACAATGAGGACTTCTCGTAACTGACTAAGGTGCTCATCTGGGTTAGCACTATAAACCAAAATATCATTAAAGTACACTACAACACACTTACCAATGAAAGGTCTCAAAATCTGGTTCATAACACGCATAAAAGTGCTTGGTGCGTTTGATAACCCAAATAGCATGACTAGCCATTCATACAACCCCTCCCTTATCTTGAAGGTTGTTTTCCACTCATCTCTAGCTCGAATCTGAATTTGATGATAGCCACTCTTCAAATCCAATTTAGTAAAAATTATGGCCCCACTAAGCTAATTAAGTAATTCATCCAATCTAGGAATAGGAAAATGATACCTGATAGTTATTTTGTTAATGGCCCGACTATCCACGCACATCCGCCAAGAACCATCCTTCTTTGGGGTCAGAAGGGCTAGTACCACACAAAGACTCAAGCTCTCTCGAATATATCCCCAAGCTAACAACTCTTCCACTTGCCTCCTCAACTCTTCATGCTCACTAGGACTCATCTTATAGTGTGGTCGATTCGGCAAGGTTGTACTTGGTTCAAGATCAATCTGATATTGGATATCTCGCATGGGAGGCAACCCTTCAGGCAATTCCTCTGGAAACAGATCACTAAACTCGTCCAGGAGTGGTAAGACTGCATTAGGAACCACTATTTCTTTGTCCACCCACTTTCCAAATAGGACATAAACAACTTCAGACTTTTGCACCTCCTTGTCAAACTACGCCAAAGTTAATAAATTAACACAACCCTTGTTGTCTTCCTGCACCTGCTTGGATTGATCATGATCTTTATTAGGTACTAACACAATTTTCACTCCTGTAAACATAAAACTGTAAGTGTTAGTCTTCCCGTTATGAGTCACATCTCGATCAAACTGCCAAGGCCGTCCCAACAATAAATGACATGCATTCATAGCTATCACATCACACCAAACCTCATATTTATATTTAGCCCCGATAGAAAAGGAAATCAAGGCATGCTTTGACACTATTACCTCGCCCCCTTGTTTCAACAAACATTAATTTTTTCCCTTCTTTTTACATTCAAACTACCTGTGACCCACTTCTCCACATGCAAAGCATTTAATCCCACTACTTGAACTCGAACCAGCCCTTTGTGCAATGGTTGAGACTACCCATAGTTTGGTCGTAGCAGCCCCTTGGGCCATTCCGCCACCCACACGACTCACAGCACTACTGGCTCCTTCTCTCCTATATCCAAAAGTTTTCATAAAACCATCTGGTTGCCTTTTTTCAACCTGCAAAGCCCATTGGTACGCCATAGAAATAGACATAGGATCAAACATGTTTGTTGTCTTTACAATCTGCTCTCTTAAAACCCCAATATATCATGCAACCAATTGGTCCTCTATCTCATGCACCTCATTGCGAGCAATCAGCTAGTAAAATTCAGTTGTATAATCATCAACTGAGCGGTTCCCTTGCCTCAAATTCTGCAACCTCTGGTACATTAAACACTAAAAATTAAAAGGCAAGAACGTGGCACGCATCCGTTTCTTCATCTTTTCCTAAGTCGTGATTTTTTACTTACACAACTGGACTCGGGTCTGCTTAGTTTGCTGCCACTAAGCCATCACCCTATCTTAAAACCTAGTTGCCACCAATGGTACTCGTTGGGCCTCTGGCATCCCCTTAAACTCCAATATCTCTTCCACCGTAGCCAACCAGTCAAGGAATTCTTCTAGTTTTAAGGAACCACAAAATTCAGGGATCTCAATTTGCATACTTGCCTTCCATCGCCTCCTATCATCATTCTCGTCATGTTGCCGATGACGTCTATGCGGCACTTCATAATAACATTCACTATAATCAACTTCGTCATCGTTTCCTTCAGCAAAAGTGTTCCTCAGGTCATCAGCATTAGGGACCCGTCGCTGATTCGGCCGCCCCCTATTTGTATTGGCTAACAACTCAACCATTCTCTCTATAAGCTGGTCTACAATAGTGTCAATCCACTGATCCATATGTTCCATTCGCTATTCGAACAGCTGCTCAAAGCGACGTTGGTCATCACGCTTATAAACTTCTTCAACACGCTGTTGTTGTTGTCTTCTGCAAGACATCTTGTCTTATTCAAGGAGCACAGCTCTGATACCAAACTGACGTAGTGAAAGAATGTAAGATAACTATTAACGATTGTTGAATCGCGCAAGCTACCAATCGCTAATCTTCTACACCTGAAACTCTCAATTATAGGGTATAGGCATCAAAATTTAACGAATTTTGGGAGATTTAAGAAGAATCAAATTCTATTAAAAAAAACTGATGTACAAAAGGCAACAAAAAAACTCTTAAATAGAAAACCTAAAACAATCCTAAACAAACTAGAAAATCAGAGTTCAATTCTAAACAAACAAGAAAATAAGAGTTCATTCCTAAACAAACTAGGAATAAGACTTTTAAAACAATTAAAACACAAATTTACCTTTTTGAAGACCTAAACGATAGAATTTGCCCTAAAAGTAATAGGCCTCACAAGCAAAGCTAGTGATTCACAATCTTTCGTCCGTTTCAAATCAAATTAGCCTTTCGAATCGCCAAAATCTGAAACTTCAAAGTTGCACTTATTTATGAAACTGCCACTACTTCAAATTTTGGTATTTTTTTGGTATTTTTCCATGAACCGAATTGCTTGCTCGTCTATGTCCGCATCATCATGTCTCTTTACAACATTTCAATTAGTGGACATATTCCGGACAAGATATCTGCTTGTTCTAACCTTCGTGAAATATATTTAGATAACAACAAGCTGGTTTGGGGAATCCCCTTGGAAATTACCTCATCGCGGTGAAGCTCAGAATAGTCTCTCTAGAAAACAACAATCTGACAGGAACAATCCCTGCATCTATTGGGAATCTATCATCTCTGGAGAAATTCTATGCGTATGGAAATAATCTGCACTGGACTCTACCCGAATCCTTTGGCCAATTGATGAACCTTAAGAATTTATCCATAGTTCAGAATCAATTTTCAGGTACAGTCCCTTCTTCAATTTTCAATCCCTCATCAATTGTGAATATAGACCTGGGAGTCAACCAATTTCAGGGCACCCTCCCGGTAAGCTTAGGCCTCTCTCTTCCACATCCCCAGTACTTTTCTGTTGGTACCAACCAATTTACTGGATCCATTCCGGCCTCAATATCCAATTCCTCAAATCTACAAACACTTATGCTAGACGGAAATAATTTTGCTAGAATAGTCCCTTCACTCAAAAAGTTGAATGAACTTTCATTTTTAAGCATTGGTGGCAACCTTTTAGGATGTCAAAAAGCTGATGATTTCATGTTTCTGTCTGATTTGATTAATGCCACTGGTTTAGGATTACTAGCTCTAGACAAGAATAACTTTGGAGGAAAGCTGCCTGAACACATTGCCAATCTTTAGAAGCAACTCCAGATTTTCGAAATAGGAGAAAATCAGATATCTGGAGACATCCCTGCTGGGATAGAGGAACTCATTAACTTGGAACATTTAAGTGCAACTGGGAACAAGCTCTACAATCCCTTCCTCCTTTGCAAAGCTTAAAAATCTACGGGAAATGCTTCTAAGCGGCAATGATTTATGGGATAATATTCCATCATCGCTAGGAAACTTGACAAATTTGATTAAATTGCAAATATCTTCAAATAACCTTCAAGGCATGATCCCATCAAGTCTTGGGGATTGCAAAAGTGTACTAATTTTAGATGTTTCTGATAACAATCTTACTGGTCCCTTACCTCTGCAAATTTTTGAAATTTCCTCAGCAATAGCTCTTGATTTATCTAAAAATCATTTGTTTGGTTCACTTCCCAATGAAGTTGGAAACTTAAAATAACTAGGAATTCTGATCCTCAGCGAGAACATGTTATCAGGACAGATTCCTGCTGGTCTTGGTAGCTGTGCAAGTCTAGAATCCTTGTACATGGATGCCAACTTGTTTCAAGGTTCTATTCCTTCATCCTTAAGTTCGTTGAGACGCATTTGAGAATTGAATCTTTCTCACAACAATTTGTCAGGGAAGATTCCTGAGTTTTTGACATGATTTAAATTAATGGAGTGGTTGGATATATCTTTTAATGATTTTGAAGGTATGGTACCAATACAAGGCTTTTTCAAGAATAATGTCAGTGCAGCTTTCATAGAAGCAAACAAGAATCTGTGTGGTGGCATACGCGATTTTGGTTTACCTGCGTGCAAATCTGAAAAACCAAAAGGGAAGCTCACAGTACATCTGAAGATACTGATCATTGTCGTTTCTTCTCTCGTAAGCACAGCATTAGCGCTTTCTTGTTTATTTCTTTAGCAGAGGTCAAGAAAGAGCCAACTAGAATATGCATCAAGCTCTTTTAGGAATGAACTCCTGAGGTTGTCTTACCAAAGTCTCCTTAAAGTGACAAATGGATTTTCTTCAGATAATTTGATTGGTTCAGGTAGCTTTGGGTCTGTATACAAAGGTGTTCTTGATGAAGATGGACTTATTATTACAGTGAAAGTGCTTAACCTTATGCATCGAGGAGCCGCAAAGAGTTTTATAGCTGAATGCGAGATCCTAAGACATGTCAGGCATCGAAATCTTGTAAAAGTACTCACAGCTTGTTCAGGTGCGGATTATCATGGCAATGATTTCAAAGCTTTGGTATACGAGTTCATGGATAATGGAAGCTTAGATGATTGGTTGCATCCAAGCACTCTTCGATCAGATGAAGTGTCTAGGTCTTTGAGTGTTCTCCAAAGACTGAATATTTCCATTGATGTTGCTTGTGCACTGGAGTATCTTCACTTTCATTCTGGAGCACCAGTTGTTCACTGTGATCTGAAACCCAGCAATGTTCTTCTTGACAAAGACATGACTGCACATGTGAGTGATTTTGGGTTAGTGAAATTCCTGTCTGATACGAAACTCGGTTCGGCTGCAAAT